>LVTN01000669.1:82326-99454 GCA_001649415.1 Musa itinerans | reverse complement strand
ATTTACCACAAGGTAATTTTGGCAACCCAACAAAAAACAATAAAGCGGAAAGAATAAAAGCGACAATAACACCAGAACACCAGTTATACGTGGTTCGATCAATTGACCTACATCCACGGACGAAAGAGGAGCAAATTAATACTATAAAGGAGGGCGACTTGGACAAGCCTTGGGAAGATGTTCCTAGGCCATAAAACACCTTCAACTTACTAAACAAGAAAAACCTCAAACCATAAGCAGGTTTTCTTGTGATGTCTCTTATGGTGCTGAACTTCTTGTGGTGTGTCTAACTTCAAAGCTCAGGCCCTTATTTATAGTTCCAAGACGAGACAACAAGTCTAATTTTCCCGATGTGGGACTATGGGACTTGCCAAACTAACATGGATAAGCAGTTCCATTACGGAAAATAAGTAAAGAACTCATTGACGCTCGATGAAAATAGGTTGAATCCTATACATAAGCCCGAATCTCGAATCTCATGCCCACATAATGGAGTAATATCTTCTAGCTATAGTGAATCGTGGCAAAACAAAAGGAGGTGGTTTTATTAAAGAGGTGTCAAGGCCTTCCACTTAATAGAAAGATGAAGTTCAAGCCTTATTTGCCCTAACTTATTAAGCGCGGTGTACATAAGCTAAGCTATTCGAGTCGTTTCAATCAAATGGGTCAACCTTCTGGAAATGAGGTTCCAGCTATTCTATAACCCCATGGACTTAAACCAAACAGTTGGAAGAATGGCATTGAGTGCAACAAGAATTGCCTTACCGGGGTTGTGTACGAGACTTATTGACTTCCAGCCTCAGTGGGCCTTACTCTATACATTATTACTAAATTCTTATTACTTACTTATATAGAGACTTATTAACTTCAGCCTTAGTGGGCCTTACCAAATACATTAGTCCTCCATTCTTATTGCTGCTGTGCTTGCTCTGCTTCCTCACAGCTTCCTCTATTCTGCCTTGGGGAACCTAACACTGCTTACCCACTGTTTACTGCTAGCTTTGCTCTACCTGCTTACATGTTCTCTGGCTCTAAAGAATATCGACATCCTATAAGATATTTGAGTAAAAACAAGGAAACCCCGCCCCCCTTTTAGGGAACGAAAACTAAAGCCGAAGAGTATGAGCCTAAAGATACAGATAGGAGAGCAGGATCTAAAGCCAAAGAAAGAGAATCCGCTGCATCAGAAGTTATTGTTTAGGGTTGACTTCACATAATAGTAGAAAGGTACAAGAAAGATGACTGTTTTACTTTACTCAACAAGTAGACAAGCTTTGTAGTTAGTTGCTAGGCAGGGAGTTTGGGGCTAATGTGACGCCTTAGCTGGGAGGCTAAAGGGAAGGAAGGAAGTTCAGACAAGGATCTCTGTGTCAGACAAGGATCTCTGTGTTGGAAGTTCAGATAGCCTACGGAGCAGAACCTTATCTCTACTTTGAACTACTAACCGTGCAACTCATGAATGTCAATTTGCTTAGATTAAGTTCAACTCTATACCTATATAGCCAAGTTACTCTACTACACCTCCGGCTCATCTAACTCTATCTCTTGGAAACTCAGGCTACAATGAATTTCACCCTGGTTTCTCCTATACCCCCAGCCTGTATTCGTAGCTTGGTGCCTATAGTTGTTTGGCCCCTTATTTCTCTAAGTAATACCTCTATTCAACGTAGCTAACGGTTATTGGAGCTTCTATAACTATAACTATGGCAACGGAACAAGCTTTAGGCAAAGGAACCAGCAAACAAGGATACTCATATTCAGTGCGCTTCAACAGTAAGTGCAAAAAGGCTTTCACTTCATCTGTATCGTACAATTCTACTTCATACTTCCAGTTATTTTGTGTACTAAGAGAATTTCCTGCCTGAGCCTTGCCTTCTCAAGCACCCGAACTACACTTTAAGGCTCCTGACTCTTTCCTTTAATCACAACAAAATAGGTAATATCGGCTCGGCACCCCTACTTTACAGCTGTACGAGATTCTTCCGGCAAAGGCACAGCTTCCTCATCTTATCTAACTTATGATCCTAATTAGAATCCTGAATCAGCTCTAAGATTGCCCTTCCGTAGATTACCCTTCCTTTAGATACGACAGTACTTGCAAACTAAACTTGATTTCCCTTTTCTACTGAACTTGCTGCGGAATCTTGTACTGGCTCTAGATTTGAAGCGTGGTGGGTGTATAGGTTCGGTGCTTGTTGAATCGTGAGGATCATCTCAACTGCTAAGAATGGAATATAGATAAGAGCCACTTAGAGAAGTATAAGCGCTGTAAAGAGACTGAACTAGTACTGTTTCGGGAGTCACGTAGACATGAGATTCGAGAGGAGATGAGGCTTCATATACCAAAAACAGGACTGACTCTGATTACCAATCATTTATGTACTAACATCCATCTTTCAATGATTTGATTTATACTTGCCCTCGAACTGAAATAAAATAAGATGAAACTGGAAGAAGCACCTGTCTATACCGATTTAGAGCCAATAACGTATCTTGGATACTTAGCGCTTGCTGGTTCCCTTGCTTGAAGATCAAAGGGTATTAAGAATTGAGTGTGCTCCCCATGTATTAAGAATTGAGTGTGCACTGTATAAGGGTATTAAGAATTGAGTGTGCACCGTATGTATTGAAGGTAATAACACCGTATGTATAGAAGGTAATAAAAGCACTTTCCAGGACATCTTCTAGCTTCAATCGTTAGCGCAACAAAGAATTCACTGTCAACAACACCAGTTAGCGAGCTACTTTCCCACCCCTGAACGTAACTCCCGTCCAGTAAGTTATTTGCTTGCATGTTTGAAATGTAATCTATTCTTTCTGTCCCGATCTAGCTCCTTATCCACGAGTTCCACTTGTTCTGCAGACTCCTCTCCTTATTCTAAGCTCTATTACTGCTTACATTTTCTCTGCTGGCTTTATTCTGCCTAACCGAGCGAGCCCTATTTATCTATGCCTAAACTGAGCCCTATTTATCTATTGCCTAAACGAACCCTATTTCTGCGTAAAGAATGATGGCCCTTGCTTATAGTTCTGGCAAACTGACTAACCCACCCTCTCTGCCAATAAGTTAATTCGCGACGGCTTTCTTGTTGATTCATTGAGTGCGCATATTATATCTGAAATGAACCTTAACCTCAACCGGACTCTTGACTCTGTTAACAAAAGGCGAACTCACTAATGATAGAAGAAAGTAAGCTAACAGCAGACTTGTTCGCTAGTAAGTTTGTTCAGTTTCCTTTTGTTGTTGAGTATAAGATGGATGTCGGCACCCAATCTCTCTTGCTTTATTAAGAGAATAAGAATGCGCTTAACCCCCACGTAACTACACTCCTAACTCTGTAAGCGCATAAATCAATTGAACTTACGCGGAAAACAACGTCGTTACATTATACGATACTGAGAGGAGCAGGGAGAGTGAGGCCAGTCAACCAATAACTAGTGTGAATGGAATCTTACTAAACTCCTAACACACAACGCCCGAAAACACATATAAGATATTATTATGGGGAAGGGGGCTTGAAGTGAAGGTACAGTCAAAGGTCTCAAATCAAGATATGGGGTCGAAATGCAAGATATTAGACTCAATGCCATATAACAGGCGTAACAGGGCTCCGGCTTTTTAGGTGGGATTGCCTAGCTTCTTGCTCTAACTCTCTTCCCTTAGCGCCTTACGTACCCTTAGCACCAAGGAATTCCACAACTTTACCTGGCCACTTATATACTTTAGCTCGAAAGATTGCATTACCGTTTTCCTCGGCACAAGAAACGAGTCCTGTTGTCGGTTATGAAGCTGTACCTGGATACGGAACCATATCATAAGCCTAGGTGTTTGTTGGCGCAATAAATATGAGAAGTTGGTCAGCAACATGGGTCTTCAAGTTCAGTTTAGTCTTAGTCTCTTTCCGTTCTTGTTAAGTCTACTCGATCATCAGCAGAGGAAAGTTCTGTTAAAAAAAGAAGCTCTGTTAGGTAAAGGCAAGGTCTGTGGTGCTTGTTGGTTAAGTTTCAAGCGTAGGTATAAGGAAGCAAGTGGAGTCTCATTGGGGTAGATAAAAAAAAGCCAGGATAAGAACTTAAAGGAGAGTCGAGGCCCTTATAGTAATTGCCAAGCATCTCTGTCAGTTAAGGGAGTCAGTCGAGGCGCAAGTAATGGTGGGTAGCCGACCAAGAGAACTAGTGGATCTCGGTGTTGGCAATGTCGTTTGTCTTGTTGGTTCATCAAGTTTAGTTCGAATATTGGCAATGTCGTTTGTCTTGCTTGTGTCTAAGTAAGTTTCAAGTCTAGCTCGAATATAAGAGAAGTCTCAAGAACAAGCTATGGAACAAACAAGGTCTTTTCGAAAGAAAGGAAGGGCGAGCAGTTTACGCATATTATAAGTTTGTCTTGGACAAGAACACTTTCCGGAGTAGAGATAGGTTCTTATGTCGATTTGCAATCCAAAAGTTGAGTTATTGTTTGAAAGATAAGAATCCGAAGAATTACCAGTTCCAGTTGAATCGTATCAATTGTTTGCGAGTTAAATCGTATCAAGAAGAGACAGAATGCGAATGTACCTTAGATAATGCCCACTATGCAGAACTAGTTGAACGGTCTTGTATTAGCCTCCACCCACACCTACCCACGGAGCGATTAAGGGAAGAATAAAGTATTGATTGGCCGGCCGGGGTCAGCTGCAAGTAAAGCGGGAATATAACTTGTTCAAAACTAAGCAGTCAGCTGTTAGGCTAGGTAGATCAGAGCCAGCAGTAACAGTTATAGGTAGAGCACTTATAGAGAGTTAGATTGAATCAAAGTGGAGGGTGGTGGTATGCGTTAGTTAAGCCTATTACCTCTTAGAGTTGTAGGTCCTAGCGTTAGTGAGTGGTGCCCATATCTATCGGACTTTCGTGCTTATATAATTATTGTTCTGTTACTTTGAGCTAGAGCAAGACAATCAGTTGCCGAATTGTCGTTTTAGACTTGGACTATATACAAAGTGGAGCTCCCTAAAAACCTAGTGTAATTCTTTGTTTCCCGGCGACAATAGAATCTGCAATCACTCATATCGGCAGCCGAACCTCTGATTGCCCTTTCTCCATACTAGAACCCTTGAACACTCGGCTTTCCCTTTGCGCCCTTCTTGCCCATACTTCTCTATAAAGCAATATAAGAGCACCTAAGGAACGTAAGAAAACAAACACTAAAGACTCTAGCTAGAAACTCATAGATTGCTTACTTCATTCTAAACTCATAACATTGCTTACTTATTGCTTACTACTAGGGCACAACGTCTTGTTGCTTGTTTCTTGTTCTGCATTACCAGTAACCTTTAGCTCCGCCTTCCCTTGTAGTGGTCCAGTCCATACACCTTTCCTAACTATATTGCCCGGCGCGCAGGGGAACAATAAAATAAGTTGTTCTTTTCTTTGAAGCTGTAGTTAGTTGGGCCAGTGCTCTGTAAACTAGAATAAGAATCTAGTGAAAACCCAATAAATATAAGTTAGTTAATTAGGAACCTCACCTCACCGGCTTACTTTTCGCTTTAAGAAAGCACCACTTCGTGTTAGGAGTTCGCTGTTCCGTTGCTTAGTCTTTTGCCAAGACAAAATGCAATTGATAAGAATCCGCACCTCCCCACATAATATATTATAGAATTCAGTAAAAACACTCCTGTCCTTAAAGCTTACTCCTCCAAAGCTGACATTAGCTGTTGCTTAGTCTTACTAGTTACTAGCTCTTGCTCTGTTGCATGTTGCACCTTTTTTAGGGAATACCATATATACCCACCCGGTGGTAAATAATGGATTGTGAATGGCTCACGGTAAATGCATGATTTTGAAAGGCTCAAAGAAGTAAGAAATCCAGAATAGAAGTAGAGACTATCCTTTATTACATAAGGTGGGAGCTTCTCGACAGAAAAGGGCCAAAGAAAATTGGATTGAACCCTTCCAGGATAGAAAATCATATCGAAATACTTAAAGCGATAGAGTCGTGAACAAAGTGACTAGTGGGCAATATAAGTAATATTGGAATGCTTAAAACGATAGAGTCATGAACAGAGTGACTAGTGGGCAATAGGCTTGCTCATTTCTCATTAGTTTTGGGTGGGACTATCTAGCTTCTTGTCCTACGCACCGCACTATGATTTGAAAAAGAAGGGCTCAACGGGGCGGAGAGAGAAAGCCCTAAAAAACCATCTTTCATATTCCCCCAGAGATCCTAGTATAAATACAATCCTATTAATAAGGGGGTTTGTTTCAGGCTTAGAAAGCGGAAGCCTATTGTGGGCTCTAGGGCGGTCTACTTCTTAGTCTAGTCATAGTTTTCAATTCTTTTATATTAAATAACATTCGATATTGCCCACGTGAAAGCTAGGAACTAGAACCACCTCCAACGTTAGTATGATACCATACCACATAAAGGTGAACAATTTGTCTATCAAAAAAAACTGTTGATTATCTGCATGTCTAATGTAATAAAGAGTGTTATTGGTCATTTTATCCCAGTGTAATAGAATTAGAAAAAGGGCGCATGTATTACTTGTGTTGAGTTATATGGTTTTGTGTTGAGTGATATGGTTACACTGTCCTCTCCTTGCATGGATTCCATTCCTTGAGATTTAATCCAGCTATTCAATATAAAAATAGGAATCTTCCTTTGGATATAAAAAAGGGAATCTTCTTATCTTATAAGTGAGTATAAGTGATCGAGAAGCATTGGTGAAATTAATCAATCGACTCTCCCTACTTAGATACATGTAAGATCGAAAGGGCAACTCTTGAGTAGAAGGAAGATCACATAGAATGCTAGTGTTAAGGAAGAGACGGATGTTAGCTCTCCTGGTATTACTTCACTAAAGCACTAACACCAATAACAGAAGCACTAACAAAGGTCAAGTTCTCTTCTTTCTGGTGCTTTCTTAGACTCAAAACACCCCCTAAAGTATCGTTATCGTTGTAAGTGAAGGGAGTTATCTTAGCAAGCTAGTGATTTTCCCCCTCGGTAGTATTCTAAATTAACAAATTGTCATTATATTATAGTAATTGTTTTCAAGCAGACAGTCCCGGATGCCCTAATGACAACAAGTCTTTACTTACATAAGCTCCTAAGTGTGTGCCGCCCTTTGCCTTTTTCTCGATTCCCGATAGTGTGGTGTGGCAAGAAAATACATAAATAGGCTCAACTCCGCTTACTTCTGAAAGTCCAATCCAATTTTTTACAATTGACTTTGCCAGTAGTGCCTCAGAGTACGTTTTCTTTCATTCATTACTAGTTTATTGTCTACTTCATCAGGTAGTAAGGCTAAAGCCGGTATCGCATACTATGTCGAAATGCTCTTAGTTTACGTGGGTGGATCCAGATCTAGCTTATTTTCTTTTGCTTGAGATGAAGATGAAGACTCAGTGCCATCGATACAGTGTAGGGTTTTCCTAGCCTATTAAGTCAGTCTTTCTATAATTTCTTCTTTCCCCCCTATTTATGACTTTTGAAGGTACTTTTAAACAGGGCGGCCAAGGCAAATAATGAAGATGGATTCTTTCTTTTGCGATCACCAGTCTAGAACTTGCAAGCTTTCCATTCCCCTTACTAAGGAACAATCTCTGGTTATTATCCCTTTACTTGAGAAAAGAAAGGCATGGGTCATTTCGCTTGGAAGAAAGAAAGTCGAACACTCTTGGGTTTCGCAAGTGACTAGAAGGTATATAATCTGCTAAAAAAGCCAAATATGTCTGAGTCTTCAAATCAATTGGGACGACTTCCATTTCCAAAAGTGTTCGCGGTTGTTGTATCACCTGTTTCTAGCTTTGTATCAAGTGACCCTCTTTGTTGTATCACCTGTTTCGAGCTGTTGTATCAAGCGCTCCCCTCTTTGTTGTATCACCTGTTTCGAGCTATTGTATCGAGTGACCCTCCTTCTTTGTTGTATAACCATTCCTCTAGCCAGCCCATCTTTCCATATGTCCGTTTAGAAGTCCAGTCTCTAATCCGTATTGAATGAATCCCTATAGAATAGAGTATAGTAATTCAAGTCTGTGGTTATGTATTATACTCTCGCTTTCGTCCTAGCTTTGCTTTCTCGATCTTATTCTCCTAGCTAGCTGTATAATCGGGGGCCATTTTCTTTTAAATGTATACCCCCGTTCTCCTCACTTCTTTTAGTACTTTTTCCTTGCGTCTTAGTGGAGTCTTTTGTGTTTTTGTGCCTATGAGCTTCTGGGCCTTTACTCCTGTCCGAAAAGGCTCTACTCTACAGGAAGGGCCAATAGGGTTTCTCTTCATTCATTTTTTTAGGGTCATGAGCTCCTTCCTTCGCCTTGACTCTCAACTCTTTACTGCCCTGTAAGTAAAGCCAGTAAAGCAAACTAGTAGTTCCTCTCCATTAGGTTTCTCTAGTATTCCACTCATTTGGTCTAATCCCTCGGGGCTGATAAAAGGTGGAAGGCTTCATTCTAACGTTCCACTGGCGCGGAGGCAGCTTTGAGGAAACTCAGGATATCCCTTCTAACAGATCGAAAAAGACATCATCATAGGGCGGCGGGGAATGGAGATTCTAGTAATGCTAAGGCGAGAATGGATACCCGCATAAAATAACTGAAAAAGATAGTAGAAATGGTTGCTTCAAATGAATGATAAACCCTATGTTTGTATGTTGGTGTGCGTAGCTGATGAAGGCATGATCAAACCCGTTTTAGGATCTTAAGGCCCTACAGGGGTAGAACTCTTTCTTAGATCAATCTGCAGCGTCTACTCTCTCTGGTCTTGGATCACTGAAGAAGGATAACGAACAGATACTAGACCAGGAGCTCCATCGATTGACTAAAATAATAGAAAAAGGGCAGATGCTATATCGAATAATAGAAAAAGGGCAGAGCAGCACTTGAATTGAGCTATTACTAGTTACATAGGAATCAAATTGAGCTATTACTAGTGACCGGATTAATATAAGTTGCAATTTACCCTAACACCCTTCATCCGCCAAGATAGACCCATGACCACATTGGTTCGGATTAGATGGTAATGACAGGGGTTAACGAATGAAAGATAGGGCGACCCGAAGCCAGGAGCGAGGATGTTGCATGACATATCGGCTACAACAGGATAAAGGACAAAGGTGCGGGGGAGGATTTGAGTTTCGAAATAAGTCAAGAGTAGAGCCTGAAGTCAAGCAGTGTTGTTTACTTGAATCTATATTGTAGAATGGGCGCACTTCTATGATTTTCTTTAGTAGAGTCTCTTTTCTTTGAGGTGCCTCAATTCTCACTTCCGGGCAAGCAGTCAGGAGGTTTTTGTTTACTTCATTCTATATGTTACATGCTCTCTTCACTTCAATTGAACAAGCAACGTCAATGTACTAAAGCACTAACGGGAGTTACATCATGGCTTACGGAGTTATGCAAGGGAACCCGCGTAGACATATGATAGATTTGAGTTACCTAACATCACTGCTCAATAGAATATAAAGATAAGTCCACAACACATTATAGAAGATAGTAAAAGAGAAACCCTATTTATGGAACAAACGCCAAAAAACAAGCAACAGAACTAGCTAACACGAGCGGACAAGTAGTTGCACGTTATGGCCTATAGCTTCAGTAAGTTAATGACAGTTGGGTTTCCATTCAGGTAATTCAATAAATCCATTAAATAAGGGTCCCTCTTGCTATTGGTATATAATATGGACTATTGCTTAAGTATGGGTACTTGTTTCTGGACTATTGCTTAAGTACAGGTACTGGTTCGGTAGTCAAGGGCCCGCAGTAACTACCTACGATTGACTCCGCCTCTGTTCTTGTTGGCTTTCTTTAATAATTGCTATTTATTTAGGCGCATAAATGTACTTAATGACACGAATCCTTTCTTGGGTCGTCCATTGGTAATTGTCTCACTTATCTCGGTCAAAAATGACAGAAATGTTGTTACTCTCTTCGCTAATGCCTATGTTTAGAATGGAATTGTCTCTATTCGTCTTTGTCTTGTTTTCTTTTTGTTAAGCTTATTGTCTTTTTCCACCCGAGGGGTTAGGTGGGTAAACGTTCATTGCCCTTCCGACGCTCTCCCCACGAGTTGTTTCCATAGGGTACCATTATCTTTCTCAGTTTCGGGTATTGGTTCCCCCCACACAACCGGCTCTTTTTCATCTCTCAATCAAAATGTAGCATATGGATTCCCACTCTTTGTGCAATTTGATTATGGTTATTTTTCCTTACTCTGCCAGAAAAGCTTTGCGGATTCTCTTGTAGATGCAATCCCTCCTATGTCAATGCAATTAAGTAATATGCGCTTATTACACTGACTTTCTTTGGTCCTTCATTAAGTTGTTCCTTTGCTACAATGATTTTCATACTCACAACCAACCTTTGTAAGAATTTCTATGATTTTATTGGGCTTTAGGCTTATGCTGTTTTCAGTATATTCTGTATGTTTGTAATCTCTTCCTTTGACAATTGGTCCCTTGATTCTAGTTTCACATAGCTCTCTCTCCCTCATGCTCCTCTCTTTCGTATCTCTTCTTTTATCTTACCACGTGTTTTGTGGTTGATTCTCTTCCTCGCTTGCTCTCTTTTTTTTTGCCTGCCGACTTCCCATGAAACCCTTTACTTGTAAGTTGGAGCTGACTATTATTCTGCGTCCGTCTTGAGTTGAGGTAGTGGGATTTTGCCGCCCTAGAATAAGCCTATTTCAGTTATAATGAGTTAAGGATCAACTTGTATCTGTCTTATTATAAATGAGTGAAAAAGAAGCTTGTGTCTGTCTGATTGAGGATACATGCCTTTCAAGTCTATTCGCTTGATAGCCTGAGGAGCCTCCAAAGCCTTGACGAAAGCCTATTTTACGAAAGAAAGAAGGCTTGTGGCTGAAGGGGACCTTACATTGCGGAAACTGGACAGACAACCGTCATATAAGTTAGCACCAGTACTTGCCTTTTATTCTCTATCGTGGCCTGTCTTTGCACTGACTCACCATTATGTGGTGTGGTGGTTGGCCAAACAAACAGGTGTACCCAGGTACTATACTAGGTATGCAGTATTCGGTGATGATATACTCATTGCTTATGAGTCTTTTGCGAAAGTCTATAAGCTAGCTTTACAAGATTTGGGGGTAATGATCTCGACCCAAAAGTAGTTGATCTCTGCTCAGCCGAGTTTGCTAAGCGGTTCCGAGTAAAGAGGGTTTTTGTGGACCTCAGTGCTATTTCAATTGCGAATCTTGTGAATAGCCATCACCTCTGTCTTGCTATCGCCCCACACTTAAAGTATCAAGTTAGTAAAAAGAAAAAGAGGAGCACCAAGACAATACGTACCTTAATATACACAGTAGGCAAAAGGATCGGGACGAAAGAGAATGATTACCGCGCTCCGTCTCCGTGGAGCTCCAGGCTAGTAGTGATACCTGATTGATCGATGCGTAGGAAGATGACTCATGCCATTGGTTTGTGCTTCTGTATGATGTGAATAGGCGTAATCGAGAAAGAATTGCTATATACGTTATGTTATGGAGCTCTTATACACCCTGTTACTTCTTATACCCCAAGTGTACTCGTGGGAATTTGAGTCTAACCAACCAGTGAAGCAGTTAGGGGTGGATACCATAATTCCTTTATATATCTATTTCCGTTTATGTCATAGGTGCCCCAAGCTAGAAGCCAGACCAAGCAACTACTAGAAAACTCCTAACACAGGACGGAAAAACAAGGAATATGCACATAGATTACCTTATATGAGAGAATTGATGAAAAGCCACATAACAAGCAACGGGACAAGAGCAAGGTAACGAACAGGACAAGAGCAAGGTAACGTTGTGCTAACGTGAGTTCCTACTTCAAACATCACTGCTAACATCTTACGTAGCGGTCGGTCACCTCAATCCTTTCTTTCAACCTAACAGCTTCTCAACTCCAGTTGCTTGGCTCTGGTCTTTGAGTATCTTTGAAAAACAGCCAGCTAACAACGCCCTATAGTTCTGATACGCTTAGTAGTCTAGTATCAATGAGGAGAGACAGACAGAGAGAGTCCTCTCTCATACTTGGAAACTCCTAGATGGGATGAGACGCCTTGTTTTTGGCAAGAACCCGCCTTAGTTGTGTTGCCCCTCGGTAGAGTGAGTCTACTTAGCTAACTGGTAGGACGCTCCGATCGATTGATCAATATGCATATCGAGAGTGGATGGTTTATCGCCCTTGTCCTGTCCTGGGGGCTCTCCAGCCGGGGAGGGAAAGTGGATTGCTATCTAAACCCTTTCTCCTGGTCTATGTGAAAAAGAAAGACATACAATTAGACTCTTCAGTCTAAGGTTGGTTGGTTGGTTGGTCCAAAGAAGGAAGGAGAGTCGGCTTCCTTAAGTCCATTGTTCCTTAGTAGGCTCAGTGGTAGAGCGGTCGGCTGTTAACTGAAACTCCCGTTAGCGCCGAGGAAACTCCATTCTGAAATGAAAACGGAGTGAGTAGTTGGTGTGACTCGTACCTATAGCGGGTGCTCGAAATACAGAATTGCACTTGTGCGTAGGGGCACCTCAACTCTGGAATGCAACCTACAACTAGGCAATCAACAACAAATTAGGAAACAGACGCTTCTTATCAAGAGCCTGTACTCTCATATGCCAGCCTGTACTCTCATATGCCCGAACAACACCCGAACTATATAATTTGCGTAAGCCCCAACACAAGAATCCAACTATTTTGCTACAGCGAGACTAGAAGCATTAGTTATGTGACCAACAAGAGGCCTTTGCTCAGTTAACGCTGTAAATGGCACAGGACTAGCTCATAACTCTAGAACACTAGAGGGGAACAGAACTCTCATTCTTATTTTGCAGGACTTGGTTTTGGTGTTAATTGGAGTCGCTTGTCCACTTTCCTGCTTGGTTATACGTGACTTGCCTAGTTACTTGTATATTTGCTTGGCTCTCTTCTCTGTCTTTGTAGTAGTGTCTTGTAGGCTTGGCCATTGCTGTCGCTAGAACTAGCTAAGTCACGACGTTCCGTTGCTTGAGCGGGGCGGGCCTATAGCGTTTGCGAATTACTATCTGCACTCCTCTTATAGATATTATTAATGCACTCCTCTTATATCTTAAAGGAATAAGCACTCCTCTTATATCTTAAAGGAATAAGTCAGTAAGGGGGGTTGGGTGCGAGCTTTCAGAAAAGAATATAGCTATCCCCTAATATGGAAGTGCGGAACAACACTATAGAAACTCCATTCTGACTCTCAACTCACTTATGATTGCTGCTGGCACAAGCTAACTTTAGACTCTAAACTCTCTACTCTCAACTCACTTATGACTGCTGCTGGCACAAATAACTTCTTTCTGACTTAAGTAACAGAATGGAATGATGCTTATAGCTTCCTTGTTGCTATTATGGAATGTTGCTTGAGGTGCGCTCTTCTTTATTGCGTATGTTTGTGCGGGTATGCTCCTGCTGTCATGTCAGAGAATAAGTAGTTAAGCGATGTTGGCGGGTATAAAAAGTCAACGGTAAAGATAGAATTCGAAGGCAAAAGTATTAAGTAACGGGAGCACTAAGTATTTAAGTAGAATATCTTTGTTTGCTTGTTCTTGTTCCCGCAGCTTTCGTAATTGATTCTAGCGTTATTTCTTTCATAATGAACTCTAGCCTTTCAGCTCCTGCTCCCCCAAATAGTACTTGCTCCGGGAAGCTACCCATCCCTTTTGGTTTACATCAATCTATAGCGGGTGTGCACTTAATTCAATCAACTAAACTAATAGAATCCAAATACATTTAGTAACAAAAGAGAGCATTTAAGTTAATCATATCATATCAGCATCCTGAGAGACAAGAAATAGTGTTAGTGCCCCTGAAACAATAAGAAAATAGACCAGTTCCTAAGACTTTGGATTTCCCCCAGTAATATGGAACATTCAAAGTTAGGGAAAGCATGGAGCGGCGCAATAGAAGCAATTAGGCGTTAGTGAATGGTGCGTTGGATTACTCTCAGGGGTGTTTTTTCAGGATTAGTCTTGTCTCTTTGTGTTCCCGATTACTCTCAGGGGTGTTTTTCAAGATTACTCTCGTCTCTTTGTGTTCCGGATTACTCTCGGGGTGCTAAAGTCAAGTTTCAAGTCAAGTTTCGGTAACATCCCTTCTTCTCTGGGCTGGAATAAGGTCTCATAGAGTTAGGGCGGTAACATCCCTTCTTCTCTGGGCTGGAATAAGGTCTCATAGAGTTAGGACGGTAACATCCCTTGCATGGGCAAAGACTGGACTTTGTGTTAATAAATAAGACTCGAAAGTATGTTCATAAATCCTAGGCAAAAGCCCCTGTCTCTGTAACAACCAATAGTCAATTGAGCCACGGGAATACGCTTTAGTACGGAACTTAGAGCTACGAGAATAAGCTTTTGTAAAGCAGTACTGTGAACTTAGCTATGGGAATAAGCTTTATTGAGTAAAAGCAGTACTAAACTTAGCTACGGGCTTCTCCCTTACGTCTTATTATACCGCTCTGCCCTACGACTACTAGCTTACTCACTCACCATAACCCCCGGTGCCTAATCATTCTATTGCTTCAGGAAATTAATCACACTCCTTAGCTTCTTATTCTTTGTTTGTTCCTCCAAGAACTGATATTCCAAGAAGACACTAAGAGCATCGCTTTTTTGAACTAATAGGAGTGGGCTCATTGCCTTCCTTCTTTTATATGGGAATGGGAGCTTGCATGGATGCCATTAGGAGCGATTACCACCTGCTAAAGGCTAATTCACTTCCTCTCTTTTTATTAGGAGATTCTATCCTGCCTGCCATTATGGAGGAGCTTGCATTGGTGCCATTAGGAGAGATTCCCGCAAAAGACTCCTTCCCTTCCCCATCCTATCTTGAAAGACTCATTCCCTTCCCCATCCCCTATCTTGAAAGACTCATTCCCTTCCTTCTTTTATATAGGAGCTTGCATTGATGCCATCTTTATTAGCTTAGGATCTCTGGGCCGGAAGACTAAGATAATAGCCCTTCTTCCTTGCTTTCAAAAAGGGGGAAGTTCTCTGCACGTTCATTCTCTTTCATGTCAGGAATCCTCTTTGATTCTAAAGATAGACATTTCCATAAAAGGCATTTCGTCAGTCATATGATTGTGAAACTTATTAAATAGGAGCATATTTGATAACAGCTTATTCTAATGTAAAAAGGAACCTAACCTCCTTTTCTTAAAACAAATCGGGCCGGGTACAGTAGATGCATTAACCCCATCAGCACCAGGAGAGGGTGAGGTGGCGGACGACACTCTTATTTGATGAGCTTGACCAACTTAAACAGAGACTAAGTATCGATTGCCTTTCTGAGTATACGTTGTGATCTGAGATCATTCAAAATAACTGAACTACACAAACCGACCTTAACGACTTGACTAACAAATAAGGCTAAGGAATCTATTCGTATTATAACCCTTGGCCCTGCTCTTTGTTATGATTGAAACTCTACGGCTACTTTCTTTCATAGGCCTATTGTATGTAAGCTTAAGTCCTTTCGCTCCACACTGGAATATAGAATAGCTTAAGTCCTTTCGCTCCACACTGGAATATAGAATAGCTTACATTCTAATTGAGTGATCTCGTACTTTTACCCCACAGATCCAGATTTTAGCAGGAATGAGAGGCCTTCGAAAACATCAAAGACTCGAACTCTCTCGATGGGATTATAGCGCTTTTTCGTATAAAGTAGAGAATCCACTTTCCTTCGTCTCTTACGAGGTATAAAGAAGGTTCGGTCTTCTTCGTCTTTTTGAATTGGACCTGTACGTTACCTGAGACCTTATCTAAACTCACCTTTTTCTTGTCCTTTTTGAGCGGTGACTCTAAACCTTCCTAGAGTTTTCTAGGCTTATACTGATGTAGACGTCTACTTTACTTATTCCTCTATTTAGTACTAGGATTAGCAATTTCTTACTAGGATTAGGATCTTGTTCACAGTTGGATTCTATTACATTCAGAGAATCGATTCATCCTCTCAAACTAAGTAGACTATAAAGCAAAGCAAAACTCAGACTTTCTCATGAAGCAGACTACTCTTTCGAATCCCTTTCCTGGGAAAAGCAGTGGAACATCCTTTATAGAAAAGGAATTACGAACTAGTCATGAGACCAGACCGGCATTGATCGAGTTATACGGTAAACCATAGGCTGAAGCAGAAGCATTGGACAATGGGAAAGACGAACTAAAGACTAGCCCCGATGGCAACCGTAACATTCTGTACGATGCCTTTTAGCGATTACAAGCTACAAAAGTAGGAATGTAGTCAATCTCTTCGGGAAGCTGTGGGGGTGAATAGAAAGGAAAAAGCTTTTAACAAGGTGTATAATAGAAAGCGGATGCCTCATCATCAGATTCAACATAGGCGGATTCCAATCACTTTCATAGTTATCTAGGTTGTTATCATGATCTAGTAGTTATAGGGTGGTTTCAATAACCACCTCATCATCATCTAGTAATTATAGGATGATTTAAATAATCACCTCATCATGATCTAGTAGTTATGAGATGGTTACCTCTAGGTCCTATAAATAGGACCAAGGTATATAGAGAGTGTGTACACTCGAAAATATCTTGTAAGTGTTCTTGTCAATCCTCTAGTTTTTAATACTATAATAGTATTCTATTTTTTTCTTTGCTCCTCCATCACCAACATTTGTGGTATCAGAGCCTAGTTTCAATCTGAACAAGACATTATGGCTTTCAATGACAATTCCATGTCTCAACCCCTTATTCACATATTCTCGGGCAAATGCTATGAATTTTGGAGTATCAAGATGAAGACTCTATTCAAGTCTCAAGATCTTTAGGACTTAATAGAGAATGGATATGCGGATCCAGATGACGAAATCAGGCTGAGGGAGAATAGAAAGAAGGACTCAAAGGCATTGTTCTTCATTCAACAAGCTGTACATGAGACAATCTTCTCAAGAATTGCAGCAGCGACAACCCCAAAGCAAGCTTGGTTGATACTTCAAAATGAATTTCAAGGCTCATCAAGGGTGATTACGGTAAAACTTCAAACCCTTCGTCGTGAGTTTGAAATTTTGTTCATGAAAAGCAATGAATCGGTACAAGATTTTCTTTCTCGAGTGACTGAAATTGTTAGTCAAATGAAATCTTATGGTGAACATCTTTCTGATCAAATAATTGTTGCAAAAGTTTTGA
>LVTN01000669.1:0-67222 GCA_001649415.1 Musa itinerans | reverse complement strand
AAACTCCTTGTTTGGATCGTTGACCTTATTTTGGACCAGGGGTAAGACGTAGTTGACTACTACCGCCTATGCTAGGGAAGGGCTCTAGAGAAATCAAAGACGTGGGAACGACTTCATACGCCGAAAAACCAATCTGTTATTTCGGGGAGGGTCCACCTGCTGTCTGCTTGTCTACTCTATTTCCTTTATGTATTCCCCGTCCCTCTCAGTACTTCTTTTTCCCATTCGCCCTTGGCTGCCAGAAGATTGACAATTGATTAAAGGGCCCTTGTCTAAGGGAATTCCTGGATACCTTATGCCATAGGATCGCGGTCGAAGTCAGCTCAAAGGAGAATACGCTTTGCGTGTAGCACCCGTGGTTTTTACTTTTACTACAACATACTCATTCTGATCGTAACGTTAGAATAGGAAGAATCCGTCCTGCAACTACATGCCAAAAGATGCCCCGTTCCTGATTTGTTTTACCCAGCCCAGCTTACTTCGAGACCTACGGGAGGGGATTGGATAAGCCAACAACCTTTCCCCTGGGACCTCCTTTCGTTCTGTCTTTTCACTTCCTTGACTGATGTTTGATCAACTTATTGGCTGTTACCATAACCTATGTGGCTACAAGTGAGGACAGCTGCAAGCGACATACCTGATTCAACTCGTTCCTTGCTTGATCTCAGATTGTTTGTTCTAGATTGTAGGCTATTCCTGCAAAGCTCTTCTGCTATGCATTGAGCAAAGAGGAGTTCCCAACGAAGCTATGCTATGTACCAGAAGTAGAACGCATAAACTAGACGGCTCAGGTACTCCTACCAACTTCTAGTAAAGAATGCGGCTCCACTAACCAGAATCGAAGCAAAGTATTGAATGCCTTGTAGCCGTTTGACCAGAGACGGAACTACTGCTTACTTCTATCGATAGAAATAGATTCTAGGTTCGTGCACAGATCTGGACTTACGCTACCTCTTAAGGGATTGGGGGAGAATTCCCGGTTGGTCAAACTTTAGGGTAGGTTTTGTATATTACCTGGGATTATTTCCCTTCAGATGGGATAGGGGCTCACTCATTGCGTCCAGTCTTCATGTAGAAAAAGAAAAGGAAATCCAAGGCTAGGTAAAGGAAGTATTTTGGAGCTTATAATAGCCTAGTGATACTGACTTGGAAGATGATCCCTTCTTGTTTATGTTACTGGTGCCGGGGGAGGGTCCTATAGTTAGTATAGGTTGTACCCGACAAAAAGAAATAGCATATCACCGTATGATCGCAGCATATCTAAGCCCTTCGATCACGATATATGGAAGGAAGCCATTCTATAGTATAAGCACATGGTAGCTTTTGTCGATTTAGAAGACGCTGTGATGCAGATAATGATGATAGATATTAACCATAGTCGAACCTGGATAAGCGAAGGGTTGGTTTTTCCTACTTTCTTTCATTCTTTTGCGTAATGGTAGTAACATCCTCCCCTCTCTCGCTCTTCAAGCATTCCAAATAGATGGTTTATACAAGGAAGTCTAAGTCCATGTAAATATGAAAGGGAAGCATTTTGAGTAGAGAAATAACTCCTTTACTCGCTGCTACAATAAAATGAGTAAGCAATTGACTCGCATTTCTTTATAAATAACGAACGAACTCTGCGCTTGCTCGACCATTATCTTAGCCCCTCTGCCAACAACGTGATAGCATTTAGCCCCTCTGTCAACAACGGACATCAAAACCACTCTATTCTATCTATCTTCTTGGAGCTTTTCAAACAAGCGTTAGCGACTACTTAAACCATTTCCGTAGTTGCTTGTTTAGTAGAAATCTGGATTCAAACCAGACCTAGGGGCTACCTTCTTGGCCTGCTTAGTGGGAATAGCGTCTTTCAATAACGAGGTGTGGGAAGGTTTCGGTTCATCCTCGAGGATAAGGGAAGGCCCAGTGCCTGATCGATGAATTCACTTAAGAAAGGAAAGAAAGGGGATTGCACCGTGTTATGATTTCTTATGTTATGCCAAAGCGTATATAGGCCTGATCCTAGGCCAAGCAACGTAGTAAGTAGCTAGGCGAGTTATGAGCAAGTCCGGTTGCTTGCCCACTTGTGCTATGTGTTCGTAGCTGCTACTCGGCAAAGGCGTGTACTCTTACAAAGTTCTATTTGGAGTTGACTCTTACTTTTATTCTATATACGTTGTTATTATCTAAATGAAAGAAATGATTTGCACCGGAGACAAAGTAAGCAAGCAAAGGAAAGGAATGGAATTGCCTGTTACATACAGATTTCTATACTAACCTATCAATGAACGTAAATTAAGAAATGAAAAAGGTGAACTCGCAATTAAAGGCGACCTAGGATTCCAGTTAAGTATTATTTCCTTCCCGCTACATGGGCTATCAGAACTTCCACAACACAGAGATCCTTGTCTGAACTCCCTTCCTTCCCTTTAGCCGAATTAACGTTAACAAATACTGGATTTTGGAATCTTTCGTAGTCAACTTGATCATAACTAAACTCTCACAGCAGCTTCCTTTCGCCTTAACTGGACTGGAGCAGAACCATTCTCATCGCCCTTTCTTTCGCACAGATCCAGCTTCTCATTTTGATTAAGATCTAATTACCACCTATGGTATATACTCAATCTAAACTTAACCGATTGGGACTGGCATGCCTTAACGCTTTCTTAATTCATTTCCTCTCTAGCGGTCAGGTTAACACAACTCTCCCTGATGTCACTGACGAACTTGATCCTTCCTTTGCCGAGGATCCTTATTATATAACTGCTAGTGATTCCAATTACTTAAGGGCTGCTGATTCTGTTGTCGAACTATACTTTCCACCAGAGGCTTCAGATACCCATATTGAGTCTAAGCTTGTATTATAGTCCCCACATCTTGGAGACTTCACTCACTCCTCTCCCGGTCCTCGACTTGATAAGGCTTAAGATCCCAACTCAAAAGTTTGAATTGAATTACTAGAAAAACTAAGAATGGAGCTGGCACCCCACCGAAACTATCAAGTAAGAATGTAATCTATCTATTGCACCTAAAATCCATAGGAATTTGATCAAGCACCAACCTATCTCTACTCGGGAAAGCAGAAACATGACCCTTGACCTCAGACAGGAGTACCGATACTGACTTCAAGTATTCATTCATATCCACCACACTAAAGAAGAACAGGTAGGCGGGAAAGACAGATGGGGTTTTTCAAATAAGAGATTGAAGTAAGTATTGCCAGTCCCAACAAGACGTTCTGCGCGTAAAGTCACCTCCATGGTAGCCTAATGAAGTATCAGCGTCAGTAGCCGTCAGTTTCATCTCATTTATCAAGTCATAATTAAGGTGGATGTGTGCTAGGTAGGGTGCAAGTACAGTTCTTGTTGTTGGTGAATCCCGAGTGGAGTATCTTAGTATTTGTAGGAGAGTATTAGTCGCTGTTCCCTTATTCTTAAGTATTAGACCTTATTCTTACTGGAAAGAGAACTACCGGTAGTTAGCTGAGTTATAGCTGAGTTAGTTCTTATATATAAATAGCTGAGTTAGTTCTTACTTGGCCTTTGTAGTATATGCTTGTCTGATAGTTCAGCAGATATAGTAGATGAAACTCGGTATGAAACAAGAACTGGAAATTGAAGAGATAGAATAGGGAAACAACCCTGCGCTCTCAACAAAAAAGGAAGAATTCAAAAAGAAGCTGGGTGAGTTAGGTCTACCATTAATTAGAAGTGCAGAGGTTGGCAAAGGAATGAAATTAGTAACTGCTACAATCTCATCAGAATTCAACTCACTCTCTATCTTGTGTTGGAGACAAAAGAAGATACTCGACTTGGACCACTACGAATACGGGAGAAAAAGCGAGGGTGGTGAGGTACTGGCGGGCTTCTGAAGCACTAACTTACTTATATAAGATAAGAAAACAGATGAAAAGATAAGAAAACAGATTCTACTCCCACTGCAGACTGCTTTCCTCGCACCCTAAACTTCCCTTTAATACCCAACAAAGACAGATGAAACTTCCACCATTAACTTAAGGGCAGATTAAGAATCTGGCTAGTAATTTGCCAAGTGACTCTGCACTCTACCTTTCTTACTAGGAAGCCTCAACCTCAAAAGAAGGGAAAACAGCCCCAACTACAATTCCAGTGCCACTTATATATCTGCAACTAGAGCAGGTAATTCATAAACGGACTTTCTCATTTGGCCTGGCAGATCTATTGAACTATTGAATTGAATATCTTTAGTAAGCTGTGTCTTGTACACCACCTACACCTAGAAACTCTCTGGAAATCTAGGTTCGGTGTCCAAGAAGAGGAATAGGCTCCAAATTCATTATAAGCTTGATTCGGGGCATTCAATTGAGGATTCCCTTTTGCCGAACTGATAGGACTGGGCGCTGAAGAACCCTGATTGAAAGTGCTTTCTTCGTCGCCTTCTTTGCCTTTGTAAGTAAAGCTAGCTCCCTGCCGCCAATTACTTAAGGGCACAGGTTAACGGATGGATGACACTTACTGAACTGCAACTACCCATATTATTTCGGTTCGGGTTCAGTTATTCTGTTTGTTTTCTCTTCGCACTCATTAGTTTCGTTTTCAATTTCATTATTTATTTATTGCCACCAATGATAGATTTCTTTAAATACATAGCAGCTTGGCTTTATTATGAATCTGCCAGTACTTATAATTCTTGCATCACATCTAAGTTCTTTGAATTACCGAGTTTCTATACGTTTCAACTCCCTTATACGATTCTTCCTCGAACAATACTTTCTACTTTTATGCTCTAGCAGATTATACTTATAGGGGTTACGCCAGCAGTTATTCCTTTTTGAAACTTGACCTTTGTTGGCGTAGGCGTAGAGAGAAGAGTTATAAGCAAGAGAAGATATATATTCAAATGCTTTAGATACAGCTGAGACTCTGTATTATGATCTTACTGCAATAGCCTTCTACCGACCCGAACAACACTTTCCATGTTTACGATCCAGCATATGATCTTGTTCCCTATTCTTCTCTTGAAACTGCTTCTAATATCTCTTATTATTCTATTGTTCCTACTCTTACTCTTGATCTAGCTTATGCTTACTCTCCTCGTAGATGAACTACTGCCAGCCGTATGGAATGTAGCTGATCTCCTTTATTCCCCTTGAGACTCGGGAAAGCCAATAACCTAACCTATACAACACTAGCATGACGATGAAACTCATTCCATCCAGAAAGGAAACGATACACAAGAAGAACGGCCCTAAACAGAGATACAAGAACGGACCCACCCTAAATATTTTTCCCCTGGAAATGAGCCTCTCAGAAGCGCTTGACACAACACCACACCTTTCAACTTCAGATTATCTCGTTTACTTTCCTGGCACTTATTTGTCTCCTTCTCTTGCTTATGCTGATTCTCTTGAAACTTGTGACCGAACAATTCTGCTGCTTCCTTTCGAACTGGAATGTCCAACTCCACCTACTCAGCGGACTGGAACTATACTTCTATGAAAGGAATAGCAGATGTGCGCTTGAAAAGGAGGATTTCCAGGGAACAAGCAACGCCGAACGAGCAAGGTAGGGTTCTGCCTAAACTAGCTTTTTGACACTTTTGCTTATTAGTGGAAGCCCGGCAGTCAGCACTCTGTAAATCCTATTTCTTAATTCTTTAACTCTAAGTACTAACTAACGAGTGTTGAGCAAGTCCTGTGTTTGTAAACTAATGACTATAGGAACTATACTATACTATAGGAGTAGCTGAGTTGCAGTAAGATATTATTTTTAGTCCATAAATCCAGTAAGATATTCGCTTATTCCCACTAACTGCTCTAATTAATAGTTGTTTCATTCTTTGACTTAAGTTCAATCAATAGTGATTAAAGAAGCAAGTCCGAGTCACTGGCAAGAAGGGGATGGAACAAGTACCCGTAGTGAGGAAGCCGGGTACTTAGCAACAAAAGAATGGGAAGGAACAAGTACCCGGAGTGAGGAAGCCTGGTACTTAGCAACAAGTGGTTCAGGTTAGGAATACAGATCATCGGCTCAAAAAGTAGCTGGATAAGAAGAAATATTGGATGAAGCCAGTTTCCACAGAATCCGCAGTATAGGAAGCCCACCGATTCCCAGAAGCTCTAGTACTGAGATAAGAATGAAACAGGTGAGTATAAGTCTTAAAGCACCGAGTATACGCTTGCCACTGTTCAAGTTAGAGTGGAATTCTGAGTGTAGCTCCCCTGCAACTTAGTATTATAGTAGAAGTAGTGTATAGTTGACTTTAGAACTCACTCCTCCAATTGCTCCCCGTGGATAGGATCCAACAAGTAGTAGTCCAGTGGAATCAGTATTAGCAGCAATCGGGCCAGAAAGGGGAGTTCTTGTTTCAAGTAAGAATTAAGTGTTAGTTGCCAGCTGCTAGTTTAGATGAGCCATAGAGTCAAGTAAGTACTACCCATTTGCAATTGCCGCAATTGCCCTCTGATAGGAGAGGTCGTGGAAGACAATAAGTTACTTGAGAGGAGAGGGATAGTTTCAAGTCAGAATGAAGCAAGTCAGAATGCAACCTCGCATAGGGAAGTTAGAATTTCACTAATAAGAGGTAGAGTTACAGAATTTCACTCCATAGTCAAAGAATGAAACCAGTGTAAGTATGAGAATAAGAATTCAACTAAAGGGTACGGGTCCTCCATCTATCACTCCTACAGTTGCTCACTAGGACTACTTGAATTCAATGAAAACAAGCACCCTAACCTTATTATATAGGCCTCGACCTAGAGCTACAGATTTGACTTCTCCTTTTAGTGGTGACTTGGCCCGCATCTATACTAATATCTTATTTCACTAACTTACCCCTATTTACCGTAATTAGTACACTGGTACCAAAATTAGGAGTTCAACTTGTCTATATGTAGCTTGGCCACTTGCCTACTTGTCCATACGTTGCTTGGTGGCCTAGTTTAGGTACACTAAATGGATTTCCTTAGTTTTAGGAATGGGTTAAGAAGAGGAATCCGGCTTTGATGCGAGGTATCTGCTATGGGCAAGCTACTACTAAGTGCTTAGTTGGAGGCTTATCTCCTTTATTACCAAGTCCTGTGTTTGGGAACTTAAGGGCCGCTAGTTTTAGGCTTTGATAAACAAGTGCAATTTCTCATATGCTAACACTGTAGAAGTGAAGTAGAAGAAAACATGGGATCACTTTGACTCTCCTTATATAGGAAATCGGATTCAACTCCCCTTTCTTCCCCGACACGCACTCTATTTAGAGCTAGAGCACCAACCTACCTCTTTTTGTTTTCAAACTATAACCTCTATTTCTTATTCTTTAGCTACTTACTTGGATTCTTCTATTCTTATTCCCCCACTTCAGAGCCTGTACTTTACTCTGCAACTTACAATAAGGGCCTCGTATTAAAGGGAAATGTCACTGTCAACTCCCTTACGATAACGACTATATCTACGGAAGGAAAGTTAGAATTCAACCAGTAAGTCAAAGAATGAAACCAATACCACCGATTCCCAGTATTCTAGTTATTGAATTACTGAATTTCACTCGGTCCTTGGAATCTACATCTACCAATGAGTAGGGTAGGGTTAAGAATGGAATCTTATATTTATTATAAAGAAAGAAAGAAAGTAACGTGAAAGTTTCCTCGATGCCAGTTTCGGTTTCCAGTTAAGTCGATTCAGAATACCTAGTTTCATCCCTTGTTTAGTCTCCTCTTCAGTTGACAAGTAGTAGAATCAGTATTAGTAGCCAGAGAAGAGAGGCAAGGGAAGCAGTGCGAGTAGATAAGAGTTTACTTCCATCCGAACAAAAGTCAAGTACTATTTCTACATTTGCTACGAAAAAACACAGGAAAACGGAAATTGGGAATGCAAATAAAGTCCCTCGGGAGGTAAAACTCCTTTGCAACAAAAAAACCCGGAAACTAGCTCCTGCCGCGCAACGTTAGTAGTTGCTTGCCCTTCCACTTTTTCATCAAAATTAGGTCTGCCAGTAGGGAAAATGCTAGTGCAATGAAAAAACATGGGTTTCGTGAAAAACATCATTCCATTTTCTCGGTTGAGGAGGGAAAACACCGATGCTACCAAAAATAAGTACTAAATTATAGAATTTCACTCCGTAGTCAAAGAATGAAACTCAGTAGCCAGAGGATAGGTAGTTACAAGAGAAGTCCACCTGTTTTCATTCACGTGGAGGTCGGATCGGGTGCCAGAGGTAAGCTTCACTGAGAAGGTGGTCTGGTCCTATAGCATCTGTCTTTGTAGCTAGAGGATAGAGATTAGTTAGTAGCCAGAGTCGAGGTAGGGGCAGACTTGAAGTCACTTTAAACAAAGGGTGGGCAAAGAATAAATTCTACTTAATGAGGTATATGATAGGTACCTGTTCTTGTTTAACGGACATAAATTAGTGACTATTGGAATTGGTCATAGTGTTTTTCTCTTTGCCAGAATCAGAGGCTTGAAAGGAAGCCAAAGCTGTGTATATAATACCGGTTGACTCTACTACAGAGGTAGAAAAGGTAGGTAAGAAAGGTAGAGTTCAGAGTTCACAATGTAGAAAGAGTTAAGGGAGTAAAGAGTTCACACTTTTGCAAGATAGGTATCAAGGTAGGGTTCTGCCTAAACTAGCTTTTTGACACTTTTGCTTATTAGTGGAAGCCCGGCAGTCAGCACTCTGTAAATCCTATTTCTTAATTCTTTAACTCTTTAACTCCTTCCTATACTATACTAGTCAATATTCACTCCTAAGTTGAAAGCACTACTGGGTAGGCGAGAAAGAGAGCCCTCTCCTGTTTTTGGTATTCATGGCGTTAGCGAGCGGAGGTTAGCTAACCTCTCTCTATCATACACATACGGAGCCAAATCCCCTTATTATGGTTATTCCCTCAAAGTGGCATTCTTATACTACATTGGTTAGGTTAAGAGCTTCGGGGTAGTGACATATTCTCTCTCTTTAGGGGCGGGGCTGTCACTGACGCCGACTCCGGATACGGAGCTTTTAACTGCTTCCTTACCTGGACAAGTCAGAATTAAGGAATGGAATTGGAGAATTAAGAGCACTACTTTGAGAATTGAGCTTGAAAGGAAAGAACCAGAAACAGAAGTAACTGAATCAGAAGAAACTGATGCTCTATAACCATAGTAGGAATGATAGGTATGATAGAGATTAAGGTAAAACACTTCGTACCGGGGAATACCTGTGCCAGAGATAGGTGTTGAAGCGGAAGTTTCACTATAAGTATAAGTATATTAGGTATTTTACTTTGTTCTATACGTGCTCCAGAGAGAAAATAAGTATTTGTTTCCTTTCCTCTGCGCAAGAAGCAAGTAATAGGTCCAGGCCCAACTCTCTTTACAACACAGCACGGTTAGAAATAGATTGAAAGCCCAGCATTAATATAAGGGAAAGTCGACGATATCAGAAGCAGGGAAAGAAGCTGTGCCAGTTCATTCCGTTTCTGTTCTCAAGTAAATATCGACTCGAGAAGACTCCGTTTGGAAGATCAGAAGCCTCATAAAGATCCAGATCTGAAGCAGACGATAGAGCAGAAGCTGGGTTTGAAGAAAGAGAATCAGCAGTCCCAGACTCAGTAACAAGTTGATAAGCGTTATAAGGGGAAGAAGCGAAAGCTGGATCAAGGAAGTCAGGATCTGAGGCAGCAGAATGGCTAGTGAGAAAGGAAAGTTCGGGTGTTGGTGCTGTAGTTGCAGTAGTTGCTTAGGTGTTGAAAGAAGTATTAGTTGACCAAGTCCAGTGCCACTTATATATCTGCAGCCTCTGTTATTGATTACTATACTAGCTTCCTCGCCTCTCCTCTTTTGCTTACTCCTCTTTTGCTTATTAAGTACTGTGTTCTAGATACGAGTTGAACTCTCCCAATTACTTAAGGGCTTATGATTCTCGAGTTTACTTTAGTCCTGCTCTGGTTCTTGTTGTTGGCAAAGGATCTGACCCTAGACTATAGCTAGAGGTGTAAAGGACATAAACATACTTACAGCAACTCTGCATATAGTAAGTAATAGAACTAGAATACGACAACGAATACATCTTAATGAAACTCACAATAAGGAAAGTAAGAGACCAACTCATAAGTCGGAATGCAAGAATTCAACTCAAAACTAGGAATAGGGAATTCAAGGATTGAACTCAGTTGTTTCATTCTTTGGTCAGTGAGCCCAGCGCAGTGGAATCCGTTTTAGTTGAAAGCAGCTCTTAAGTTAATGGTTCTAGTGGAATACCTAGTTGAAGTTTCATTCGATATAGAAGCGGAAGCCGAAGCGGAATCCCCTCTCTAATCGATTCTTCTTCTGTCTAGTAGGAAATATAGTAGGAAACAACACCTGATTGTCCCGCCTGTTTGCCTAGAACTCGACTTTCCACTTTACCGACAAAACAAACAGAATTAATTGCCTTAAGCGCTCTGTTTAGTGGGCTACGTTGAACATAGGTCTTACCATGAGAATGGCCTTATTTACATAGTCATTAAGGAATCAGAAATAGTCATTAAGGAATCCGCAGTGTGAGTAAAGTATACTTGTTCTGTAGCTTCTGGAACCCAGAAACAGAAACAACTGAACAAGCAAATAAACGAACTCGCTAACTTGCGCCCCGAGAGCTGATAGTGGAACTCGCTGTAGCACAACTTGTAGAATTGAGTAACAGGGGTAACCTCCTCTTCTGTCTGGTAATAAGGTGGAACTGAACCTTATAGTATATAAAGAAGTAATATTCACCTTTTTTCCATACTAAACACTGCATTCCCTTTTGAATTGAACTAGTAGCGCTTACGTGAGCCGTTTGATGCTGTAGTTTGCTCCTTTCTTAAGTGTGCAGAACTCGCTAAGTAAGTAGGCCCATGTCGAAAGGCCATTACGCCTCTTTCTTGGACTTATGTCTCTAAAATCCGATAGAGGTGACATTTATACCATAAGTCAGTTAACAGCCGACCGCTCTACCACTGAGCTACAACCAGAATAGATTGATTTTGCCCTGCTTGCTTGTTTGCGCTACTCTCCATTAAAGGTGCCTAATAAGTGGCTTACTATCATATCATAGGAAGAAGAACTCATCTTAAGTGTTTGCTGTAGTGAAGGCCATAATAAAGGTTCAGGCAATCAGTGACGTGTATTAGTTGGCGTTGTTGTCGTTCATTTGCATTTCATTGTGAAAGCTATGCCTATCGCGGAACAGAAAAGAAGAAAACTACCCGACTTACTAGAAGGGCCCGAACTAACTCGATCTTACTTGCCTACCTCTTCGGTAGGGATGAACCAAGTTGTATTGGATAGAGATTCCACTAGGGATTCCACTAGAGCTGGACTACATGACTGAACGATCACTTCCACTATCACTCCGACTTAATAGTTGCTCACAAGAACCAGTATTTGATGAAGACCCGATTGCTGCTAATACTGATTTAACTGGACTAGCCAGAAATTATAAGTACTGGCTCTACTCTGGCTCCTTATGAACTTCATTCTCACTTTTCACTAGTACTCCCGACCTGGCCCAGTCACTACTACAAAGACATAGCAAACAGGCCAGCTACTATTAACGGCCGTCAAGGCACTTCTCGTTCTTACTTCGTTTCAACATTTCCCTATGAGCAGCTCCCCTTTCCCCTTGCTCTTCTCTGTCAACAATACCAGAATTCCTACCTAGACTTGAAGCATCCCTTTCCACTTGCTCTACAAACACATAGCCAGCAGCTGACCACTCTAGTTCTCTATCTTTCTGCCTTAATTCTTTGACTTACTGGGTTGTTTCTGTAATTCCTACTTCCTAGGTTAGAGTCTCTGATCGGATCTAGTTTCAGTCTTAGTATGTAGGGGTTAAGTCTGGTTGGGGGTTGTTTCAAGCCACCAAGCGATCATTTCATTGAAAGAACTTGCTATCATGAACACTACCAATGAATTGCAAATCTTGCAATCTAAAGAGAAGCAAAGAATTGCTATCTCGAAAGAAGCAAAAAATACAAACTTAGAAAACTTGCAATATAATTGCTCTTGCCATGCTTTGTATCGAAAATAGGTTGATATCCTTAAAAGCATCGCATTAAATTTTTTAATGTATCGCAATGTATCACATGTATCGCAAATTAAAATTTTTGAGATTATTGTCATATTATGTTTAACAATTGGTATCTTTCATTGATATGATAAATTATCATCTTATGATGTATCGCATAATGATATCATGATTTGTGATTGTATTATGTGATCCTTGGTAAATTTTTACATTGATATCCTTCATGAAATAATTTTTTTGCATTATTATCTTGTATGCATCATGTGATGATTGAAATATTGATTGATGCAAATTCATAGTTGATGTAAAAGTCTAAATCATTGGTTCCTCTCCTACTTTTTGACATTGACAAAGGGGGAGAAAGTTATTGCTAGCTTGGATACTTGAATGAAGAATTTGCTAGCTCGATCATTGTAATGAAAAAATTTGCTATATCTTAGTGCTGGTTTCATTCTTTGCCAGTGGTTTCGAGTTGCTAGTTTGATTCTTTTTTGTATTGGTTGCATTCTTGCACTTACTGGTTCCACTCTTTACTTCCGTACTTATAGCTTAGCTTCCCGAGGCTGTTCACTATGAGGGCCTATACTGTGACTACCTTGTTTCATTCTTTAACTACTTCAGGTAATTCTGATTGGTGTGAGTCTCATTCTTTCCCTCACTAGTTGCATTCTTGGACTTATTTGTTTGATTCTAAGATTGATTGGTTTCATTCTTAGCTTCTGACTAGCTCACCTCTGAGTTGAATTCTGACTTTCCTACTTGCCAACGACGTTCAATTCTTCCTTTAGAGTTAGTTGCTGTAGATCCAGTAGTTCTAGTCCAATTCTGAACTTCCGTACTTATAGCTCCCTTGCCGACCTCTTGAAAGAAGTATTTGTTTACAGAGTTGAGTTCGGGGTTAACACTTATTATAGGTGTCGGGTTTCCAAGGTAAGAAAGAGAATTGGTTCTTGTTTGAAGAGCAAGAGAGGGCAAAAAGCAGTCCAGTCATATGTTTCTTAATGCTGAATATTGGTCATATGAGTTTCATTCTTATCTTAGTCCTCTGATATCAGAGAATTGGTAATATTAGTTTCATTCTGTAATTCTACACCATGAGTTGGTCTCTAACTTGCCTACTAGTTTGCTTGGCCCCTTTCCACACCCTAACCTAGACTACTGGGATTAAACAAATGAAGGGGAGTCAACTACTACTGAGTTCAATTCTTAGTCAAGTGTAACCAGCCGAGTAACTACTAGACAAGACACCTAGTCACTATATAAGCTAGAGCAGGTACAGCAAAGTCACTACTAGACAAGACACTACTAGACAATTGAACTACACTTTAATAATAGACCTCCTCTCAAATAGTCAACAAAGAATTTCACCTCTTTTCCTTGGTCAACTAATACTGATTCAACTACTCCACTACTTGGACAACTACTAGTTTTGGTTCCAGCCTTTCATCCTTGTCGACGAGCACCTCTTTCACTCCTCCGATCCTTATTTTTAGCTAGAGGAGAGAGATTAGCTCTTGGGACTCTGGATAAGGTATAGAATTTCACTCCCGAGCACATAGCGCCAATAAGATAAAGAATGAATGTAAGTATACGTTGCTATGAAAAAACATAGCCAATAGTATAGGAGCCATAACTTGATTAGTTTACAAAGCCTATAGTGGAATTCTTTGACTACTGTTAGTTCTCTTAGTCTTCTACTTACTAGTTGCATTCTAACTTGACTACTACTTGCTACTGGCTCTGCTCTAACTGCTTTCCTTATCGACCCATACCTTAATTCTGCTCCGGCTCCTCCACCTCTGGTTTTGGTGAAGATACCTTGCTTCCTCGCCTGTTCCTACTAAAGAATGGTATTTACTTACAACAACTTCGATACAGAACAGATGAAACTGGGTATTCCACTGGCAGCTGGCAACTAATACTTAACTTCTTTCAACAAGCAGCTGGCTCCTTCCTATTAACTGAATGATGAAACTAACTACTACTAATTCAACAGGACCACTACTTGGACTACTACTAGTTGGGGACAAGAACTACACTGGAATTGATTGTTTCACACAAGTACCTAAACCTGTCTCTACTGACTTAGCGCCAATAACTTCCCTCGCATACTATACTGAAACACTCGGTTCATTCTTATACTGACTTGGGGAATTCTTTTACGGATTATAATTAAGGGTTCAATTCTGTAATTCAACCTTCTGAGTTGGTCTCTACCTTTCCTTGCTGCCAAGTCCAAGTAAACTACTAATTCCACAACTTCAGTTAGCGCACTAAATCTTGTTGCAGATGGCCACTCCGCCCTTGTTTCTTCCCCAGCTCCTGCTCTACTTCCTACTCCTGGCCTGATTGATTCTGTTTCTTCTCTTGCCCTAGCCCTTGCTTTAGTTGATTCTTTGAACTCCCTCGCATACTTGTATTGAGCTCCTCTCTATACTCTAAGTCTGCCCCTACCTCTGCTTGAGTGGAATTAATACATTTCCCACACTATAGGAGTTGAATTCTGTAATTCCCCCTTTCCTACTTTTGAATTGAATTCTGAAATGACTTATTCCTAGTTGTTAGTGAAATTCGAACTTTAGAGTTTAGAGCGCAGTTACTAGATTAGGTTTTCTGGTCATATCCATTCCATTACTTAGATTAGGGTTTCATTTCATATCCCTTCCCTTACTCGGTTTTCTTGTCATATCCCTTACTCAACAGCTTCCCTTGCCTACCTCTGCTCTGTCAACTAAAACAGATGAAGCTGGACTACTTGTCTTCAACTCTATCTCGACCAGGAACTGTCAACTTTTCACTGGCACCCGACCTCCATACTTCCTCTTTGAACTCAGGCTTATCTAACTTAATTCTTAAAACACATAGCAAGTGGACACCAAGTAACGGATAGACAAGTAGACAACCACTCACTTTGCTATCAAAAATACTGAGAAAATGCAAAAAAGGAATTTTCATGGATCGGTCCAGGAGGGAAAATGACTTGGCTATCAAAAATCCCGGAAAACAACCTGCCGCGCAACGTTAGTAGTTGCTTGCCCCATGACTTTTGCATCAAATTGGACCCTGCTAGTAGGGAAAACACCTTTGCTATGAAAAATCCCGTGTTTCTTGAATAATCTCATTGAAAATAGGTCTGACAGTAGGGAAAATACCCTTGCTATGTTTTTTCCCGTGTTTCATCCAAAATGAATGACTTTTGACCTCGCTATTAGCTAAAATAAGGTTGCTGCCTTTTTTCCCGTGTTTTGGTGAGCCAAGGAACTACTAATGTGTAGCGGCAGGAGCTCTACAACCAAGTCCTGTCTTCGTAGATGTGTTCAGGGCGGTAGCGAGCTATAGGAGCGGCAGTCCGGGTGAAGTAATAAAATTTATCCCTATGCTCTTAACCCACCTAGCACTCCTTCCTTTAAGAACCGATAGTGACCAACTACAGGCAAGTCTGAATGAAACTACTTCTTATAAGAATGAAACAATCCAACACCTAACTTTGGAACTCGAACTGGGGCAGGTAATTCTCCACACCCCGCTTTAGATCTTAGAACTTTACTTGAAACATGTTTTTCACTTATAAGGAGAAAACCCTTCATTTAGTAGTGAATTATTAGTAGTGGCCAGAGCTAAGCAAAGATCTCTTTGTTTCCATCTGTGTTTATTGATTCCTCTTTGTTTCCATCTGTGTTTATCGATTCCTAAGGTTTTAAGTCTACTCACTCCTACTCGTTTTCTACCTGAATTCTGTTCACAAACACATAGCAAGTAGGCAAGGAGGTAAAGGCAAAGAGCCAAGCCAGAGTTCACAGAGCATAAGTTTAAGTTGAGGTCTGTTATTCAAGTGTAGTTCGAGGTCAGTTCATAAAGTTATGTTTTTGCCCCCTAAACTAGGAATTGAAACTCTTCTATCTTAATTAGCTTGCTAATTCTTATGTTTCTTATCTGTCAACTACCTCTGAGAATGACTCCACTGCCCCTGCTCTTGTTGTTGGCAAAGCATCTGGAGCAACAATTCCAGTTGTGGGCTGTAGCTCCTCTTTAAACGGATAGTCCTACTAGAGTAGAATCATAACTTATAAAGTATAGTTTGGGTCTTTTTTCGTAGATATAGATAATCGATACTCTCCATTCGGTCGGTATCGAGGAATGATTCATCGTAGGCTAGGCTAGTAAGATGACTACTCGAAACAGGAAAGGTAAAATCTCCCACTCTGAAGGAACTCTGAAGGAACTTTAAACCAAGACAAAAAGGATGAGACCCTTCCCTTTGTGCACCAGAAAGAAAATAATGAAGATGAGGCAACTTCCCTCGTAAAGCAATACAAAGAAGTCCTTGAGACGAAAGAGAAGGCTTAAGGCAATATAAATAATGACTGGATTTTGGCTGTTATAAAGGCGAAGCCCCCGACTCGACGGAATGTCATACGCCAAAAGAAGCTGCCTCAAGCTCAAGGCAAAAACGAAGGCCCGGGAGAAACTTCCCTTACTGAGATGGAGAGGCATTTGTTGTTGAGTCGTCTTGTATTTTCAGATTCGCTTACTTCAAATTTGTCTTATCAGGATAATCTACTATTCGGGAGTATCCACCTGGAAAACCCCTGTTTGTTTTTGGACAGCTAAACTGCTTGGGCCTTTGGAGGACTGAGAACTAGTGCTTTGTAGGAGTCCAATTACTTACGATTTACATTAGGAAAAAGAAAACGGACCCGGCCCCACTTCTTGGGGGCTCCTTGGCCCACTTCGAAAGATATTTTGGATTGCGTGATAGAATAAAGACAGCAATTCCCCCCTTTACTTTAGGTTATGGTCAGTGCTAGTTTCCTTAATAAAGCAAAGCACCACTCACAGAGAAGACGATAGACGAGGACACCTTTTTTTACAGAGAATACGATAGACGAGGACACTTTTTCTCAATCAAAAAGCCAAAAGGAATAAGTTGGACATCCTCAATAACTAAGCTAAGGTTTCCTCACTCATCAAGGAATCAAATACCTTCTTGAGCTTATACAAGAACTACGGGATAAAAGAAAGGTCCTTCATTGACATTGAAAACTCCAAAGTGAACCTTTGACCTTTTTGTCCTCAACTGCGGAAAGATATTAATGCTAAATGAAAAGATATCCGAGCCTATTCTTTGATAAGGTAAAATCTTATTAACTCTACGAAGCCATTGACTGAATGAGAGAGTGGGCTAGAAAAGGCTGACATAAGGACTACGGGAATATACTACTGGTATACAGCGTATGGGATAGGATGTGTTTCTCCACCTCAAGCCCTCGCTTAGACTCCATACTAACCGAAAGAGAGAGAAAGCATTAAGATTCTTAAGGACTAAGGGAAAACCCATTGAGCCTTACAAACAACAACGGTAGGAATCCTTGGAATGATAGCAAATAGATGGGCAAGGCCACTCAAGCAATAAGAAGGACCTTTGACATCTTCAACCGACGCCCCTAAGAGGATAGGAGAATCGTCCCTGAAAGACTCCTGCTTCAAAGTAATTAGATGAAACCAATGGCTTGTTTGGCGCATCTGGCCCGAAGGAATCATCCAATAAAGAAGGAATTATAGACAGAAGCACTTCGTACTAAACTCAAATGGAGATCAAAGAAATGATGGGTCCGCCTATAACCCTTGAGAGCAAGAAAAGGAGGGAGGGACTACTTCATCGATAGAGCCCGGCACGATTACTGGATCGAAAGCTGCTCAAACTCAAATATCCAATAGGTCTTTCACAATATCCAATAGGTCTTTCACTTATTAACATGTGTCTTTCTCTTATTTGAAATTAATATAAAGATATCATGTACAAAAGTGTAGCTTTCTTACCCACCCGGATCCATTAAATGAAAATAGACTAAAGTAACTAAAGTATTGGGCCAGTCGGTACGTGTTACGGATTCATAGCGAAGCCATTTCTCATTTCAGCCATTGGTGATTGCCCCTCAATAACAAAGAATGAGGCATTACTTCTTACTTTGCCCAAGATAAGGTGATGGGTTTTTACTCTTCTCGATCTGACTTAATCGAATGACTGAGGCGCGGTACACTTTTGGATATATGTACTGGACCATGCACGGAGCACGAACTTGAAAAGTATTTGAAAGTGGGGCGGGCTACCCTTTTTTCTGATATACTACCTTTCTTCTATAGCTAGAATCTATACTTAAGATAAGAATGGAGCTACTTAGCGCTTATAGGACATTAGCATTGTCTCGATTCGCTCTCTCTCTAGTCAATAGAATCCTAAGACTAGAAGAACTAAGATTAGTCGACTGCTCTTACTACCATTTGACATTACGAACATTTCCATATTAGAAGGTTGGTGTGGGTATGACTGAAACCTCCAACTCAGAAATAGGGCTTTCCCCCTTATACTCAACTGGATTAGCTAATGGACGAAACCTAGTCCGATTCTTCTTCTATATTTGTCTATATTTGGATAACTCAAGAGGTAGTCAATGGAAGACCTATCGTAAGAAGATGATGAAATCGAAAACTGCCCCAACCTGTTAAGTAAGAGTAGGAAAACTACCCCAACCTGTTAAGTAAGAGTATGAAGGGCTTGTTTGCTTCATGAGTTCCTCTCTATGCACTAAGGGGTGGAAGGGTACTAATCTTCGTATTCCTAAAATAGGGTAATGAACCTCCCTCATTCCAAGATAGATAAGGTAAACTGGGCTGATATCGAAGACAGGTAAATCCACCTCTCTATCAAGCGCGGCACACTAACAATATATGGCTCTCAAGCTTGTGTAACAAACATCAACTTCTTAAACGGAGCCTATTGGTCTGGTTTCCTTGCTCACCGCTCACCCGAACCGTCTTTCTTTGCCGAGGAATACTTGGTTGGTTTATACAGGTCTGGTAACAAACAAATAGATCTTCCCTTCCTTACAACTGACCTTAGTCCTTTAAGCTAAGCCGTCACTTCTTCTTTTTCTGGCGTTGAAGATTGGCTAATCCGTAGCCGACCTACCAACCTCATTAGAAATAGGGGCTGGAGGCAGTGAATAGGGAATGGTGTACCAACTAAGACGAGGGAGATGCGCTTACTTTCTATCTTTCTTTAGCCTTTTTTCGTGGTATAGGGCTTGGCCTACTTGCCTACTTGCTTTACCGACCTAATCAACCGACTACTTCAATAGGGTGGGAAGCGGATCTGTCCTCAACAACTGAGAAAGAGCTGATTCTTCCTATTCCTAGCGAGCTCTTTCCATTCCACAATTCTGCTACTAAGAATTCTCATTTCAGATATAAAGAAAGGGGCATACAAGAAGACTCAGAATATGAAGTTCCATAGGGCACTAGCAAAAGGCATAAAGAAAGGCATCAATGGATTTGGGTTTCTTTCTGGATTTGCCGAGCCTACTTTACCCTCTAGCCGAGCACAATGTGCTCTCAACAATAAACTATCCGGAAGGTAGTCCGCTCCTGCCCTAAGAGGAGCAACTTCGGTCGAGAGAAGACTATCCAATGGAAAATGCTTACTTTGCTTTGCCTCCCTTCTTTCAAGACAATGGGGAACAAGGGGCACAGAGGAAGGCTGCTGCGGAATAAGACTCATATGTTCTTACTTTTTCGGTTGCTGTACAGAACACCAGTGAGAGAGGACGGATTGAATCCACTAGTTCCCTTCAGAAATAGGAAGACTTCCCAGAATATGTAGGTACTTCTGGCAGAACGGTTTGGTCTTTAACAAGAAAGTTATAGATGGAACTGTCATTAAATTACTTATTATCGGATTAATGGATTATTTTGGAATGTCATATACATCACACATCCTGGATCAAGTACTTACTCTGCTCTAGGTTTCAAGCAAGCCACTGCTACATCTATTTCATTAGGAATTTCTTATTTTATCACCTTCTAAGGGATGGCTAGTTCAAGATGCTGAACTACCCACTTTTTGAATTGCTTTTAAGCGAGCGAGTGAGTCAAGATGTGGTAGGACTCAACTGGCTAAGAGGTTAGGTTAATGAGTTTCCAAAGAATATGAAGTGACAGGGAAGGATCATTAAGCAAGTTTAGAAGGGTAACAGGCATAACAAGCTCCAAAGCGATAGAAGATTTTTGACTCACACTAAGATTGATTGAGATTCAGGTAGCCTACTTCCGACTATATATTATTAGGAAGGTATTCATCCCTCTCCATTAAGTATCAATTTAATCGATTCGAGAACTAGGTTCAATGGATAGGTCGGAAGTTACATCGTGAAAGAGAAAGGGCCATGATGGAAAAGGACTTCTTTCTTATCTGCCTCACTTGGAAAATCTTACCTTGCTGGCACTTACTATCTCCAACTTAACTGAATGAAAAAGGACTATACCAAACCTTAGCCTAGGTGGGAGGGCCAGACCTACTAGATCTTCAAAGAGTCAAGAAGTAATGAACTCTGGCGGATCTCTAAAGACTGTATCGAGTTGATATGAAGTCCTAGGTTTGAATTGGAAAGTGCATCTGCGCAGAAATTCCCCTATATGACCTAGCTATGTATAGAATCTATCTCCCAGTCATAAGAGGTAGCAAGATTCATCAATAATAAGTCCATTGGGCTCAAGCTCTCCATCCGTCGAGTTGCTCATCTTAAGAACAGCCTTGCCTAGCCATCTCTCTCGCAAACTACCTTTATATAAGCCTCATCCCAAGCTAGACTCCGCCCATCTATTCTCTTTTATTCTTGTCATTATGATACAATATGAAATGAACTCCCCATCCAAAATGGCTAAACCTAATAACTAAGCTATCAACCATCTACCCTATGCTGATCTTATTTGGCCCATGCATCCGAAATATGGCGCTCTATCAGCTAAGGAGGGAGCTAAGGTAGTTGTATTCGCCTTTGCTGCTCTTAATGAAAAAGGAGCTGTGGCATCTCTATCAGCTAGTTAGCTAGCTGCTCTTTCCCTAGTCTTCACGAGTTTCATTTTGCTTCTCGGCTTATTCATTTCGGACTAGTAGCAGAGTCCCCTGCCTTTTTAGGGAAGAAGGGAGTTTCTATTCATGCTTGTATCTCGCCTATCCTCAGAAGGAGGTATCTCATAGGATCTGACTCACAGTAAGGAGTGAAACACTAATAAGTAAGGAGATGGGTATGCCCTTTGTAGTTTTGGAGAACATCCTCTTATCGTGATTGATTGGTCACTGGAAATTCAATCTGACTGAAGACATCTCTCTGTCGATCCGTACGCACACTGAAGGAAATCTCGTACGCTAAGCGCTCCTTCCATATGGCTATCTACCGACTTGATGTCGCCCGCTCTTACTCTTTTATTGACTCTAATACAGCAAGGAATACCTCAACTATTTGGCAAGGAATACCTCAACTATTTGCCGATACCGAGCTAAGTGAATGAGCAGCTTTCACAAGCTGTAGAAAGATACCATGTTCCATGCTCACCTAGATGTACAAGCAATCAACCTCTATTATCTTTGTAGCTGTGGCATTCTTGTGAAAGGGGAAGAGACTACCTAGTGGCAAAAGTACAAACAATTTCCCTTCAATCGCTAGGAATCGATCAGTACAAACAATTTCCCTCAATCGCTGGGAATCGATCAAGTGTTAACTCAGCTATGGGCGAAACTTTAGAACGCACTGTTTTGGACTAGGCACGACCACTCTTCTTTCTTTATACAATCGTTTTTCATTTTCCTAATTCCTTATGTGGATTGAGCGTTTTTTCTAGTATGGTTTTTGCTATACTAGACTATAAGCCCGGGGCCAAGCGTATACTATACAATGAAAACAGGACTCGTTAATAACTGCGACTAATTAGCACTTACTTGTGGAACTAAATCAAATATGTTATGATGAGCTACGAGCAAGTCCTGTCTTCGGAAACTACCTTAGATAATGTACTAGTAGTGTCTCTTTTTGATGCAGTCATCGATTTTCTCAATAGGCAATTCCCCCGAACAAACATATTTATGACGAGGAATGATTACAAGGCTACTAATACAAGCGAGGAAGGCTTACAAAGAGCTCTACTAATATACTTTTTGACTTCTCTGCTATTCTGCCCTGGTACTAATACAAGCGAGGAAGGCTTGCTATGCTATTAATACTTTGACTTGCTTTGCTATTCTGCCCTGGCTGAGGAAGAGTAATGGGGAGTAAAACACAAATATGCTGATTGGTTACAATATGTAATGATCGAATCATTCACGAGAAAAAGACGTAGTAAGGCCATTCCATTTCGACAAAGAAAGACCATAGCAAACCCCAAGTTCAATAGCTTTGCGTCCGCTATCCATTTTCCTACCTACAACCCATCCTATGGCAATTAAGTAATATGCGCTTACACATACTTTCTTTCGTGCTTCATTAAGCTGTTGGACAATGATTTTAATACATGACCATCCTTTCACCCTATTTATGTAATAATTTCTATGATTTGATTGGACTTTAGGCTTATGCTGTTATTAGGATCTTCTGTATGTTTGTAATCTCTTCATTTTACAATTGGTTGGTCCCTTTGATTCTAACATAGCTCCTACGTGCTCTTATAGGAAAGTCAGAAGTAACCTTAACAAAGTCAGAATGTAACTTAGGGGTAAATAACCTTAATCAGGGGCTTGAGCTAGCCTAATATTTGAATGGAAAGCAGCATAATAAGGATAAGCAAGAGGTGAGGCGAGAGAAGATATTGTAGAAGAGGAAGGATCATCTGCTGTTGTAGGAGCTGGATAAGAGGTAAAATCGAGATAAAGTACTGGCTTTGAAGCGGGGCCAAGCAACAACTACAGCGGCAGGAGCCCAGGTTCAAGTGCTCTAGTTTAAGTGCTCGTGAAGTCTATACATAGCTTGGCCGACTACGCTCTTTTTTCCAATCCAGTTCATCCGATTACTAGATAAATAAATGAAATGGGACTAGCTTTCATTCCCGGCTAATGAATGGGCTCAGGGTGAAATCCAAGTCTCTCCTCGCTAGTGCCACTCGCTTTCTTTCTCTTTTTCTAGCAGAATGGCTGGATCACAAGGAAACTAAGGATAGATGGAATGCATTATGCCAAGAGGAACTGACCCCTGCTAGTTACTGCTTTCTGCCTACTGCCGAACGTGAAGGGAGATTTCTGTCTATCTCTTTCGTCTCCTCGCTCAGGATACGGGATAGGCGAACGCGTGACTTATTGAAGACCATCCACAAAAAGAAAAGGGCTTAGGCCTTGGTAGGGATGGAGTCGAGCTAGCTGCCCCTTGACCCACTTGCCCCTTTACTACCTTTCTATGTAGGCTGTAAGTACGATTTCCTCTTCCTCTGAAAAGTGATCGGAGCGGGAAGTCCGTAAGCATAAGATAGTCGAGTAAAATAATGGTTACTATTTCACTTATATTTACTAGTTAGTTTAGTTCAGTGAGTTTCAAAGTCAATAGGTTTGGGGTGGGTTACTCTCTTCTCTAATAGGTGTGCCGCACTATCTTCTCTTCTTTATCCAATTCTTATTTCATACTATTGGGTGCCTAGCATAAATAATGTATGTCTCAATTAGGGTACCGGTAGTTCTATGATAATGGAAGATCATTCTCCTAGTAGGAATCCTTTAGGTATAGGTTCATTCAATTCAATAGTAACGTATAGAAGCGGGTGCCTCAATTCGTTCTTCAAGATTTCCAGTTAGTTTAGAGCATTCTTCAAGATGTAAGTTAGAGCACTTATATCTATTCATATTATAGAACAAGAGCTATGCTATCTATTCATATTATAGAACAAGAGCTATGCTATGGTTTCACTTCAATTCTATACGATGAGCGCTCTCTTCGCCAACAAGCAAACAAGCTTCATTAGTCTCATAGAAGTAGCACTTACTGAGTTCCGTTTTGAAGCAATGATTAGTTTGTTTTGTGACTCATTTCTATAAGTAGGGTGTCAGTGATATTTTATTAAAGCAGAGTTCAATTGCATTTAAGTTAAACTCCTAAACTCAAATAATAACCCCGCCCACCTTATAGTCATTCGCGTTAGCACCCTATACACTCAATATGATAGTAATACACTCAATATGATAAGAAGAGGTAAACATACATTTGTTTTGTTATATCCCTTGTTTGACCTTTACATGAATTGATGACTTTGTTCCACCTAGTACTTAAGCAAGAGGCACCAAACACCTATTGACTTTAGAACACAAACATATAGTAACTGATTGAGTCGCGCACCATAAAATACAACTTTCCAGCGCACCAACATATACGCTCGCTCTTATACCCCTTCCACACCTACGAATACGAATAGGTTCTGCTTTCTTAGTCGGTTCCATTCAATTCATTATAGCCAGCTGTAGTATGTTTTGTTAGGGATTCATTATAGCCAACTGTAATATGTTTTGTTAGGGAAAGGCTAGAGTCAAGAATAGCTTGTTCGGTGTGGTCAAAGTCGTTTCGTAGAGTTCTTGGCGTCTACGAGAGAGGTTTCGTAGAGCGTAAAGAGAGGTTTGGTTCTTGTCTCATGCCCACGTAGCGGTCAGGGAAGGAGTGCTAAATACTTAATAAATCAATAAATATATCCATATGATAAACCAAGAATGATATCTATATGAGTTACGCGAGTCAACCAGCTACGGAACAAGCAACGGCACTAGAACTTTGATGCTCAGAGCTCAACAAGGCTATGCAAGGGAAGACAGAGAATTCGCATCAGCGGGAGAAGAGGAGGCCGTAGAAAGAAAGTCAGCATCAAACGATTCTTCCAGTTCTGTTGTTGCAAGCGGGTATGCTTAATCGTTTTCAGAATCAGAGGTATTGCCAGATCGTATAGAGTATTGGTAATATTCCCACCGACGATACTTGGCGTGTGAGGAGCTTTGTGCTCGATTGGAGCAAGATAGATTCCTTGGTTTCATGGGTGACTCAGTGCAAGTTCAATGACAGCAATCCTCTCTTCTTAACCATCAATCTTGTTGGGCTGATAGCCCATATTCAGCCCACAGTCCACACATCCTCTTAACTTAACCATAATTAACATTAGGGGGTGTGGGTGGCTGCGTTTTGGAGACAGAAAAGGCATAAATAGGGCAGCAACGTGGGAGAAGAGGAGAGCCACGGGATTTCAAAGAAAAGGAAGAAAACAAGGCAGGAAAGGAAGAGAAAGAAAGGGAAGAAGATAAGGACAACGTAGAGAGACTGTTCTCAATCATCTAGCAGTGTTCTCATCTCAAGTTAGATCAAATCTACAGTAGACTCTTGCTGTGATTACTTGGGGAGGTTTTAGATATTGTGGGCAGTGACGTAGTCCTTGTATCCCAATTATTCTCTTGTGGTTGTTGCTAGGATTTTGGGCAAGAGATTGAGAGATTTGTATATTCATTATTCTCATAGTGGATTATCTCTAATTTGCCCCGTGGTTTTTACCCTTCACATTGAAGGGGTTTTCCACGTATATCTTGGTGTTTTGTTTGATTGTGCTTCCATTTAATTCCGCTGCGTATTATGGTCTTCTAGTATTTGTTCATATACAAAGGTTATTCCTTTTTTATATCCCCATTAGTTGAAACATAAAGGAAAGGAAAAAAAAGAAAGGAAGAAAAAACAGAAAGAGGAAATAGAAAATTTAGAATTTTTTTGTTTCATAATCATAACAATCCGCCACAAAAATTAATTTTTAATATTACTAAAAATAATATAAATAAATAAGAAGCAATGTTCAAACTTATATTATTGGTCAATGAGGTGCCTCTATAAGATTTAAACTTTAGTTAATGGGAAAAGTGTATATCTAAACGAAACATAGTGAATTTATTCTTGAACTACGTTCGTTTCACTTTTGAATCGCATCTTATAAAAAATTCAGAGCTATGCTCTTTTTATCTCTCTATACAAAACACTATTTATGCGTTCCAAATGAAAATTCTTATTATATAATTATACTAACATGTCAATGTTCTCCTGACCAATCAATTAATTTATTCTTTTAAGAAAAACTATTTATTCAACCTTAGGCCAATTGTAGGCCTAAAAAATTGTCCATTTACAAAAGTGTTTGCACCTTTAAGTCTACAAGAAAAAAACATTTTTTTTTAATATTATTGTTTTATATTTATAGTAATATTTCTATCTATATACTCTCTAGTATCCCTATACTCTTTGATTCAAATTATTATAATAATTAAAGTATGTGCTATATTAGATCTCGACTTAATATTAATAACTTATTAAAAGGTAGCATTAAATTTAAATCTTATGATATATCATCTATCACACAATTAACTAATGTTTAGAAGATTATGCTTTAAACTATCTACTAATAACACATTTTCAATCGAGAGGTTTGATTTGTTACCTATGGTTCCTTTGCCAATGATTTTACCTCTATTATTGTCTCCGAAGGTGACAAATCCTCTGTCTTGGCTAGTTTGCTTAGAGAAGTGAGTTGGATCTCCGATCATGTGCTTTGAGTATCCACTATCAAGGTACCATCTCTTGCTCCTAGCTTGTGATTATAAACATATCTATAAGAAAGGGGGTTTTCTTTTAGGTACCCATTTGATTCTAGGTGCCTCATTAATCGATCTACCTAACTTATCATTTTATATTGAGTCATTTATGGTTCCTTTAGGGACCCAAATTAGCTTATATGGACTATATCTCTTAAATAAATATTTATGAGCATAATATCTAAATTTATAATAAAAATTACATTTGTTTCGGGGTGAAACATGTAAAGTTCAACCTTTAACAAAGATGGTTGGCTTTTGGTGATTGTTATTCACAAAGCTAATTCCATCTCTTCTATAAATATTATCCTTATTAGCAAGGATCATGTTTAAAGATTTGCATCTTATTTCAAAATTTTCTAAGGTTTTATGTAGTAATAAATTTTCCTTTTTAAGCATCTCTAATTCTTCATATTTTGTGCTAGGAGGTAATATTTTATTATCATGCTTAATCTTTAATCTATCAAATTCACTAACAAGAGATGCATGCTCCTTTTTTAATAATTTATACTTTTTACTAACCAATTTACATTCATAAAATATATCATGAAAAGTATTAAATAATTCATCAAAGGATAAATGGGCTTCGATTGAGTTACTTACCTCGTCACTGAGTGCCATTAAAGTGTAGTTAGCAACTTCTTTATTAGTTGGCTCCTTATCTTTGTCTTTGAATGTACTTTAATCATTCTAAGTAGCTTTTAGCGCTTTTTTATTCGTTAGTTGCTTTTTCTTCACTTGGAGACATTCACTTTTGAAGTGCCCCGGTTTCTTGCATTTGTAGAAAATTATTTGATCATTTTTAAGTTCATTTTTGTTTTTAATGTCATGTTTAGTTTTGTTCCATTTTATAATTTTTTAAAATTTTCTTGTTAGAAGTGCCAAGTCATCATAATCATTATCATCATCACTTAGTATTCTCTCAAGTGGTCTTCTTGAGTTCTAAGTGCTAAATTATTCTTATTCTTTGCAAGGTTGTTCGCAATTTCTTCATGTACATTGCATGTCATTTCGTAGGTCATCAAAGACTCGATAAGTTCTTCGAGTGTAAAGTTGTTTTAGTCCTTGACTTCTTAAATTGTAGTTACTTTAGGATCTCAACTCTTTGGAAGGGATCTTAATATCTTATTAACAAGTTAAAAATTAGGAAAGCTTTTACCAAATGCTTTTAGACTATTGATGACATCCATAAATCGGGTGTATATGTCTCCAATGGTCTCGCTTGGTTTCATGCGAAACAATTCATAACTATGAACCAAAAGATTAATTTTTGACTCCTTAACCCTACTCGTGCCATCGTGTGTGATTTCAAGTATATGTCAAATGTCATAAGCCATTTTGTAAATAGAAACTCGATTGAATTCATTTTTATCCAAAGCATAGAATAAAACATTCATAGCTTTGGCATTCAACAAGAAAGTCTTTTTCTCCAAATCATTCCAATCATTCATTGGAAGAGAAGACTTTTGAAATCTGTTTTCAAAATCCATAGAAATTAAGAAAATCCCCATTCTAGTTTTTTAATATATGTAATCTATTCCATTGAACATAGGAGTGTTAGGAATGAGTCGGCACTAAGAGGGGGGGGGTGAATTAGTGCAACGGTAAAAATGTCGGTTCTAAAAATGTTTCGTATAATAAAAAACAAACTCGGAAGATAACTTGAAATTCAATGCTTGTTCGTAAACGTAGGTGTAGTAAAATCACAGTAAGGAGGAAAGGTAGTTTGCTACAAACGTAAATTACAAGAGAGAAAAGGCAAACTGGATTTTTATAGTGGTTCAATCGTCGTGACCTACATCCACTCAGCCGATTCCTCTTCCGTCGAGGCCACCGGCATCTACTATCGATCTTCCTTGAATAGACAAATATCAACCTCTTTCTTACACCCCTCTTCTCTTTTTCACAGGTTTAGGAGACAACCTTTATAAGCACTCACTCCTCCTAAACAGAATTCTAAACTTAGACTAGAAGAGGGGATTTCTCAAGTGATTGCAATAGTGTTTTCTCACTTTAAAACTCTCTATGCTTGTGTGCCTTAACCAGGGACGAGAGGGGTATTTATAGACCTTAGGTTCATTCAAACTTGGAGCCTAAAAATATCCCATCCCGGGTTTCGTAGGTATGGGCGGTACCACCACCAACGTCAGTCTGACATTGACACTGCATTGGGTGGTACCACCGCAAAAAGACAGGAAAGGAAGAGAAAGAAAGGGAAGAAGACAAGGACAACGCAGAGAGATTGTTCTCAATCATCTAGCAGTGTTCTCATCTCAGGTTAGATCAAATCTACAATAGACTCTTGCTGTGATTACTTAGGGAGGTTTTAGATATTGTGGGCAGTGACGTGATCCTTGTATCCCAGTTATTCTCTTGTGGTTGTTGCTATGATTTTGGACAAGAGATTGAGAGATTTGTATATTCATTATTCTCATAATGGATTATCTCTAGTTTGCCCCGTGGTTTTTATCCTTCACATTGAAGGGGTTTTCCACGTATATCTTGGTGTTTTGTTTGATTGTGCTTCCATTTAATTCCGCTACGTATTATGGTCTTTTAGTATTTATTCATCTACAAAGGTTATTCCTATTTATATCCCTATCAAAACTCACGCAGCGCTTCTGGCCTGGAGTCTCTTTCCATTCTTGTCTTTGTCTAATAGAGAGGTTCTGTTCTTGGCAATACAAAGTCTCCAGTTTCTTATAAAAGTGCAAGTTTAGTTTCTTTGGGTTTGAGTGTCGGTAAGTGATGATTCAGTGTCAAAGTAGTAAACGGATTGTCCAGCTCAGCTCCTTCCCTTGTCTACGATAGAGGTGATTGTGTTGCGGTAAGCAAAGCAGGTGTAGCGTTCAAGTCTTCAGCTGAAACACCCAAGTCAATCAAGTCGGTAAGTGATGATTCAGTGTCAAAGTAGTAAACGGATTGTCCAGCTCAGCTCCTTCCCTTGTCGTAGATAGAGGTGATTGTGTTGCGGTAAGCAAAGCAGGTGTAGCGTTCAAGTCTTCAGCTGAAACACCCAAGTCAATCAATATAGTCCATTTGTAAGTCAATCAGTATAGTCCATTTGTAAGTCAATCAGTATAGTCTATTTGGGTGCTCGTGATCTCTACGAGAGAGTTTACAGCCAATACCTAGTTGTGGTCCAAGCAAGCCGTGAATCTAATGCGCCCCGAAACAGATATAGCGCCCAAAAAACCTATAAGCTACTGCACACCCAGAAACCCCATAAGCTAATGCACAAGTCAATAAGCCGTAAGCGTCCCGTCTCGAACAATGATAACAAGGGCTTGTTCCTGCCGTAAGCGTCCCGTCTCGAACAACGATAACAAGGGCTTGTTCCTGCAACCCTAACGCACTTAGTGTGGCGAACTAGAAACTCACTGCTTGCTTCTCTTTACTCCAATAACTTTATGAAGAATGGCTTTTCTTTTGCCTGCGTACTAAGCAATGCGAGTTGATCTGACCACGATAGATGAGAAGGGTAGCGGACCACCAACTGTAGAAACTGGATCCGGAGATTGATATGAAACAGGATCGGGATCTTATCGCATGTCATATAAGGATGGAATTGGAGAGCCCACAGCTAGTATGTAATTCCATAACACCTTTTCATCTATTTGAACCGGGACTTCTTCCTATGGATACCTGAGAGATAAGATGGCTCTATAGGGAAGCAAGGAAGCGAAGCTTTTTCTATTTCTCTTGATCGGTAGGGGACAATAAGGCAATTCTCCAAGTTCACAAACAAGAACTCTTGACTTAGTGTTAGAGCCAATAACGGATCTCACTGCTGACAATGCTCGAACGTAACTTTCTGTTCAGAACCGCTCACTACTCAACTCGGGAAAGCCAATCACCGACACTCGAATTGCTTAATATCTCTCTTATCTTGCTTAACGCCCGACCCCGACCTCGACTTGAAGTTATGAATGGAATTGAACTGACACGGTTCTTAGACCTCCTCTAGCTGTCAAAAGATACAGTAGGGCAATCTGAATCAGGCCAGGCAATTAGAGTTGATAACACCCGCTCCGCCAATAACCTCTTTCGTCCCCAAACAATACTAATGAAGCGTGTTAGAGAAGTTGTGCTCGAACGTCACTTAGGGCTTGCTGCTTCCTTTATACTATTCCTTTCCTTAACTCAGGTCGCAGTTGAGATGAGCATTCATTTCTATTTATATAGGATTCAAGTCAAACCAATAACAGAGAGGATGAAAGTCAAGCCAATAACCGAACCTAGACGTAACTCACGCCGCTCAGCCAATCATCTCTCTCTACCGACGTAAAGCGTCTAAGATCAAGCGCCTTAACCTCTTCCTCTGATTATCACACCTATTCTTACTCGCCTTAACCTCTTCCTCTCTTATTACCAAATTCCATACACGACACAGCTTCCCTTCATTCAACAACTCTCCCTGGCGCCACTGCTTCTGGTTTTGGGCCTGGCATGACTTAACGCTTCATAATGAATAGATTCTGACCTTTTTCCTACTTCTCCTTTACTTCCCGCTGAAGATACGTATTCGGCTGATGATCCGGTTTCATATCCTGTTGCCAATGATTCATATTAGAATAGGGTACGCCCCTAATCTGCATATTTAGCATTTCTCTCTTTAATAATGAATATATTAGGCTGTTGCTCAAGACGCTGTCGGAAGTGGACATTCCGCGTATAGCATCGAGTTCAGAATAATGGGAATTGACTTCGGATCAACTTCTTTATATACATGCGATCGAAAGAAAGATTCAATGAATTCTTCTTACTATCAACTTTAGTCCTTTAACTACGTTGCTTGGCCGGTTTACGGTAAAGTCTAAGAGTTCTGTTGTTGAGGATGCTCTGCTGGATCAGGTCCAGACTCTGTTTCAAGAGCTGTTATCTTCAGCAGCAAGATATGGGGAAGTTTTGTATTTACTCTCTCTGTTCTTTACCTGGTGCAAGGGAAGATATATATTCCAATTCATAACTTCAAGTATAGGTTGGGATGCGCCTATGCTGGTTTTAGTTCCTAGCGTTAGTGGTTCTCGTTTCATCGTATATAGAAGCCCGAAGCCGACTCTCTCTCTTTTCTCAAGCCCACGTAGCGCTTAAGTCTAAAGTGAAGGCCATATACTTACTTAATGCAAATTCAGATAACACAAGTAGATCTCGCCCAGTAGAGTGAGTTCAGTGAATTCTGTTCTTGCTCTATTCCTATTTGTATGAGATGCGCAAGAGAACAATCAAAGGGTGAAGCTACAGCAACAGGTACTGGTAGATCACCATCAGCAAGCTAAGGAACAAACCAAGAATAAAAAGGGGTAGATCACAATCCGCAAGCAGGCGAATAAGGGACCTTTCGTTGTGTGGTAAGTGAATGAGATTTCATGGAATTGGTTAGGAGGTTTACTGAATACTTTAACACTGGCCTAACTCCAATTCTAAGTGGAAAGTAGAGTCTCTCGTCTGGTTGTTCAACATCAAGTCCGGGTAGGTAGCCAAGATAACAATACGATCTCGGTGTTGCGGGAAGTGTAGTTTCTGTCGGGGAATCATCAAGTACTGGCTTGCATTGTTGAAGGGCATAATTTCGTACAGGCCTTGAAGCGGGAAGTGTAGTTCAAGTGTTGGCAACAATAGATACAGAATCGTCAGTTCTACTTTCATCTTATAGAGAAGCCGAATGCTCGTGTTGGCAACATTAGATATAGAATCGTCAGTCCTACTTTCATCTTATAGAGAAGCCGAATGCTCGTGTTGGCAACATTGGAATTTAGGAGCACTAGGCACGCCGGTTGGTATAGATCCCAGTGAAGACATAGCTTACCTGAACCCGAAAGCTCCTGCGCCGGCAAACTACACTTCCTCACCAGCTCCCGCTTTAGATCCTGTTACGTATCTCTGATCTTGCAACTCGAGAGACCTAATAAAGAAGAGAACTTCGCAGAGGAAACTCAATCCTTAGTAAGCAAAGCAGGGTAGCGGTAAGTCCACTCTATTCAGAAAGGAAGGAGCGCGGCGGTTGCCTAGAAAGAGATCAATTCTTCCTCAGTAGAGTTTTATTCTGACTTTGGATAGTGAAGAGTGCATGGCTAGTCACCCCAATCTATGAGACCCCTATGGCAACAAAGGCAAGACTCGCGCATAAATACACATTCTAATAGAAAGATACATTATAACTAGTTATAACAATTCCTTTCCTATTACAATTGATGCTTTCGTCGGCGTCAGCGAGTTCCAGTTCCAGAGTAGCGCTAACACTTCCAAAGAAATAGGTATAGAGTGGAAGGCCCAACAGAATCAACAGTGAAAGCCGACTACGCGGTAAAGTAGAAAGTGTCTGCAGCAAGGGCGGCGCAAGAAGGAAAGTAACGTTCCAGCAAAGGTCTCCGTTGAGGGGGTTTCTCATGTTGAAGTAGAGTAATAGAGGGAAGAATACGTTTTCAGGATCCTATGTGGGATCAGAAGACATAGAATGCCCTCCCAGTTTGAGTGTTGTCTCCGAGAGAAGAAGCTTTGCGTGCCTTTGCCGGATGAAACAGTATCAATAGAAAGTCTTGTTCCAGAAGTGCTTGTGCTTGTGCGTTCAGTGTCTTTACAAGCAATTAATAAGTGCGCAAGTCAACAACCAAGGGAAGAAGCATCTAGGTCAAAGTAGTCTTCTATCGGTAGTGCTCGAATAGATCAAATAAGTATGAGTTTCCTGGGGGTTTTCCTTTTTTGTTGTTCCATTTCCATTCCAGCTTTTACTTGCCCTAACGAGAAGGGAGTTGTTGAATCGGCCTACGAAGACTCTTTAGTTTCGTTTCAGCGTCAAGTAATTCTTTGGCTTGTGCATCGCTATAAGTTTCCATTGCTAATTTCATGAATGAGTTCGAGATGGAGATACTAAGCAATCCTCATGACTAATAATCAATTCCGTATTTACTGATGACTCAACTGTAACTGTCTTGACAGCACGGTTAATGGCTCTTGTTATCGTTATCAGAGAAGAGAAAAGATCTTCTATGTGATGCTAGAGTAAGGAAATAATGTTATCAGAGAAGAGAAAAGATCTTCTATGTGATGCTAGAGTATAGAGTCATATTGAAATGAAGCCGTTGCGCTATCTTGGCTAAAGTAAGGAAATAATGTTTCTGTTCCTCATGTATAGTTCTGGTAAATAATAATAGAAAGAATATTGTACTGGCGTAGCTGTGTTGTGAAGGGCAGAAGATGAATTACTTAGATGCGCAATGCTAGAGAGTCAAACGAACAAGAACTTGAACAAGACTTGAAACTGACTTTAGCACAGCGGCATTCTCTTTATTCTTCTGTGTAAGTAAGGGAGTCTCGTATGAAAGCAGTCAGCCAGCAGTTTTGGTTACCTGTTGTAATACTAGTCATCATACTTTCAAGATTCAACTTATTCACTTATCCCCCCCGCTCAATCATTTTCTGTATCTCTTTTGCCGTTAGCGCACTTAGTGTTGTTTGCCTTGTTTCATTTCAACTCTGTTCTTCTTTCTTGTATAGTAATCCCTAGCTTCAAAGGAGATATGGTGTCCTTTATATGTAAAGATGAGTAGCTAAGTAGGAGAATAAGGACTCCTGAGGCGGGTAGCCAAGCCAAGGTAAGCTCCTGGTTAGCGCAACTCCGCTCTTGTTAGCCGTTATTAAGTGCGTTAGGGAGTTTGGCAAAGGCAAGAATTCCTTGCTTTAGTCTAGGGTTCGGGTCAATAAGCTAGTATAAGTAGAAGAGAAAGAAGCTGGTGTCTCGATTCCCTTCTTTAGAGTCAGAAAGGGTGTTTACGTTCCTCTATCATATGCATATATATGATACTAATAGGATTTTCCATTCTGATTCCACAAGTGAGTTCGAAAGTCAAGATTCTAAGCTTAAAAGCATTATCAGAGCATTTCGGGGGGCAAGGCAAGATAGGGAATTGGTATTACGACGCAAAAGGGAAAATTCCTAAAGTTCAATTTCAATGATTTGTGGCTTCTGCACAAGATAGATAGATGGAATTATTTGTTGACACGCGTTGTTGCTTTATAAGTCCGGAGTGAGGTTTCAACAAGTCAAGTAGTGAGGTTAGAGTCTGTTGTCCTAGAGAGTGCTTTTATTACCCTATATATGGTGCACACTCAATTCTTAATACCCACTCTATATGGTGCACACTCAATTCTTAATACCTACCCGGATCTTAAAGCAAGGGAACCCGAAAGCGCGTTGTATCCAAGAGAAGAAATAGGTTCTTAGCAGAGAGGTTCGAGTGCTTGTGTATAAGGCTGTAACTCCTTATAGTGGAAGTATGGTTGAAAGTGTTGTCGACAAGAGAATGACCTGTGCTGGTGAAGTCGGAAGCAAGCGCATCTGCAAGTTCCCGTCCCTTCTTGTGCTTGTAAAGTCAACGATATAGGTTCTGTTCTTGTCTTGCTTGTAGTTAAAGGGTTTTAGTAGTAGCGGCCAGTTCCAGTTCTATTATTGTGTTATCACATTCAAGGTCCGCAATACCGTATCGTACCGGAGTTTTGACCTGAGCTCGGTACGGTACGGGTGTACCGAGTGGTACACTCAGGTGTATCGAACACAGTGCACTGCTACAGTACAATGCTACAGTGCTATAATACTCTGTTGTAGTGTTGCAGTACACTGTTACAGTACTACAGTACACTGCTACAGTGTTGCAGTCGAAAACTGATACGTACTACCCGGTAACGGACGGTCCGCATACCGATAACCTATCGAACCGATACGTACCGCTCGTACCGAACGGTACACATCGATACGACAGACCTTGGTCACATCTACAAGAGATGCCCTTGCTTGATATATGGTTTTTCACTCACTAGCACACCTAAACTCCAATGCATCATCAGAGGATAGTTTCTTAGTTTCAATTCAATCAGTTACATTAGCATAGTTTAATACATTAGTCTAGTTTCACAGAGGCATAATAAGGTGTTCCACTAAGAGAAAGATTAAGTGAAACAAGCTTTATACTATCAATCAGGGTGACCCGAGCTCATGTAAGCATCCCGAGAAGAAGCCTCACTTTCGCGGCGACCTTGCAAGTTCTATTCTGCTGACTCCTGACTTCAAACTCCCGTCCTGACTGCTGACTCAACAAACAAATCATATCCCTCTGATCTTTCTAAAAGTAGAGCTGTATCCGTTCCAGCCAGTTTTAGTTAAGTAGATAGTTTCAAGATAAGGATCAGACTCAGTGGCTAAAGGTGAGTTGGCAATCTTTCTGCCCAATCAAAAGTGCTGTTTTAGGGTTCCTTTGCCGATTTCCTTGCTTTAAGAGACTCTATTTCCGTCAGTACGCGCATGATCTTGTTGGGTGGGTCGGGGGCAAAACACCCTTTTCTTTTGAGTCGCGGTAAACTCTTCTGATAGCTCATTTTCCATAAGCTCCGTAAGACATAGGTTGAAGTACCCGGCTTTGCAACAAAGAATTCCACAACTTTTCCTTCACTTTCACTGTAAACACCCTTTCCTTTCTGTTAGCGGGTTACACTTGTTCTTCTTCTGATTCTGTAATTGACCCCATATACTCGTACTCGGGCTCGCGAACTAGAGCTTCCCTGCCAATACTAGATGATGACCTTGAGCACTACGTTACGTGGACATTTGATTCGAGAGTAGATTCTGAACCGACCTATACTTGAATTGCTACACACAAGCACATGCACCTTTCCTATACCTAACTTACTCAAGCGAACTCCACTTTAGTTTCATGCGCTAAATTACTGACTTATACTATGACTCTTACTTATACTATTATTAGGATACAATGCATCCGAGTAGTGGTACAGTCCAAGCATAAGGTTAAGGTAAGGCGGAGGCAGAGGGTTAGGCTGCCAATAAATAGTAATAACTAGCTTTGTATAGATGGAATCAAAGTCAGAGTCAACTCCTTTGCTTTCAAGGAACCTTGCTCTTGTCCCTAAGCACCGTTAGTTAAGGGTGCCATGCTGAAACACAAAAGTAAGAACGCAACTCGAAGTTTCCAAATAGAGGAAGAAGTGGCCAGTTATTATAGAAAGAATTAACCAACATAGTGCTCTGTGCTCTTCAAGTCATAATCTCAGAATGTAATTTGGGTTCTAATTGCAGAAGGGGGTTTCCTCGGCGCTAACGGGAGTTTCCGTAGGAATTGCAGAATGGAGTTTCCGTTTTCAAGTACTTCCTTGTAGACTCGCCAATAGAATTCAATTCCAGTTTAAGGATGTGTCCGGGCAGAATCAATTACTAGTGTTTCAGCCTAAACCTAAAGCTCAAGCTCAGGTGTTCAAGCCAACAACTCCAAATCTAGTGTTCCTGCCTAAAGCCTATAACACCAAATCAGGTGTCGCGGAAGAGTCTCAAGTCAAAGTCTCAAGGTCAGTGCCTAAAGTGGAAGATGATGGTGCACCACCTAACCCATAAGAAGGAAGAGCGCAAAGAAAAACCTATAATAAGAAGAAAGAGCGCAAAGAAAAGGTACTTACTAGAAGGGGGTCTTATACATAAGCCGAATACAGAAGCCGAAGATCATGCCTACGTAGACTATGCGGTGTTTGTTTCATCCCTAATTTCCTTAGAAGTTTCCGTATAGTATGCGAGGGAAGTTGTTATTGGCTTTCCCTTTGTTGGCATGGCATAGATAGAATCCGCGGGCCCACTAGATAGATGGTTTTAGGCTCTAGCTATAAGTCTTCGAGTTATGTTCTTTGAGGATAGGTTCTTGGCGACAAGGGAGAAAGAGAATCTCATAAGGGAGAAAGAGAATCATATAGATTAGAAGAAGCATCAGCAAGATACAAGATATGGGGAAGCACAGGGTAATTCGCTAGTTAAGGAAGCAATTAGGTCACATAATTCCCTCAGTGGTGCTCCAGAGAGAAATAAGTAGAAATAAGAAGTATTTTTGTTTTCTCTGCGCCTAGTACTCCTTTAGTTTGAGGCGGGATGGGCTCTCATTACATCATTAATCTACAATTCCAGTTTTCTGTTGCAAGTGAAAGTACAGGTCCACGAACGACCAATCTGTTAAGTTGATTATGGAAAGGGTCATATTCCATCAAGATACTTGGCGTAAGAAACAAGTGCTGTTGTCGGTTATCCAAGTTCATGAGTTTATTCATATATAGATATGGATACTGTGCCTAATGAAGCTGTTAGAGCAGTGGAAGAGGAAGAAGAATTGCCTGTGAAAAGTTGAGTCGCCGAGAGAAGAAAGGCCTGTTCCAAAGTGATTTACTCAAGAACAATCTAAAGCAGACGTTGCACTTGAAGAGGCGGAATGACCAGTTTCCGTTTCATCTATAAGATCATCTCTTGGCGAATGAGTGCCCACAACTAGTCCTTTCTTCCTAGTCATCTTAAGCAGTGTGAGCTCACCTAGTGAAGAGTAGAGATCATACGAGTATATTTCTGTTCGAGGTGAAGAGTAGAGATCAGATCTTATCGAATACCAACGTTGCAAGGATCTACTCATTGCGCAATAAAATAGTCCTTTTATCGAGGGTCAAATGCCTTTAAAGAGCCATAGGGGGGTATTCATAGATGTGTTACCGTTGTTTCCCATAGCATAGGTTAAATGACCAGAAAGATGCCTTTTTCTCCAGCGCGTTGTACTTCAAAGAAACACTCAGGTCTCTGTTAGTTTAGCCCTTGTATAGAAAAGATTAGTAACAGGAGAGTCGACTCACTAACGCCAATTACTTAAGGGCACACAAGAAATATTCCTCTAAAAACAGTCAAATCCAGGCCCAGACTCAATGGCGAAAGTGCAATCTCATTCAGTGCCAACGGGAAGGGGCAAAGGTAGATCTCATTCTTAAGCAGGAAGGAAGGGTGCCGAAAAGTGTCCAAACGGGGATTCCACTCTTACAGGCCATTCTTATGCTTAATATCTTTTACCACTGGCTCCAACTCTAGGATTCGAGTTCCGACAACAACTACTAGTTTGACTTGTTCTCTTTGAACTCAAAGATGTGTTTCTTCTCTCTAGGATTTCAATTAAGTTCTTGTTTTCTTGGTGCACGTTCAGATTCTCAAATAGGCCTGGACGCTTACTCGTACGCACCATCTATTAACCTTTGTTTCATTTGTGTCAGTAGAAAGGGCGAGAACAAGTGTGTCAGTGTAAGTTGAAAGAAGTATTTGTGGACTCAACAAGTAGACAAGCAACTTGTTGCGCGTCAGGGAGTTTGGGCTAATGTTACGCGTTAGCAGGGAGGCGCTCGAAAGAGCAGTAACTGTATTTGTTTACGGTTGATAGTTTACTATAGTATAGATTTTGTAACAGGGGGAGTATAGGATATAGCTTAAAGAGTCAGTCGTCCAAGTGAGGATGCAGGCGCAAGTCAGAGGTAAGTCGCATCCGCTGTTCTAGTGTTGTCTACTGGATCATCTGCTGTGCTTTGAAATGATGTTATAAAGTCAAGTTCGGATGCTAAGTCTAGTTCGGGTACACAGGTGTTGGATCTTCGGCAGTTCCAGTTCAATCCAGGTTCGGTGCAGTAGCTCAGCTCCTTGTACAGAATACGGGTAGATAACTTATTCAATGAGTGGAATCCCGAGTTTAATCCTATATAGAAGAAGAATAGGGAACCCAGATCTGAAGCTTGATCATCAGCTGTTTAGTATCAAGGTGTTGGCGACTACCTTCTCGCTCTCTTAGTCCGTTTCTTCTCCCTTGTAGTTGTATATTAGACTCTTAGTATAAGCCGAGGATTCCATTTATTAGGTCTCCCACCCCACTATTACAGACTCATCTTCTATACTAGGGCTATCAAGTGATATTTGTATGGAATTGTCATGCCGGAGAACAGACTTTCGGGTACCCCAATAGTGTTTAGGATTTGACATTCTCTAAGTTCACCCTGGATGTGATGAAACAAGAGCAAGAGACTTATATGGACTCAGTACCGGGATTTGGAATAGCAAATAGAGAAATGGCATAGGACTTTTGTGAGGCTTGTCTGCTCATAACTCTGTTTGTAGTTGCTTGTCCATTAGTAGTTACTTGGCGAGTGTCTTGGCTGAGTTTATTATTCCAGTTGTGTTCTAGGCCTTGCCCGGTTCACTTTTTTCATATCTATTAGACTCAAATACAGCAATAAGGATTAAGGCAAAAACCCCAGAGCTACCAGAGGAAAACGCAGCGGTCAGGATACCAACCCAAAACACACACCTTTCTTTCTCTTTTGTTCCGTCGCTCGCTTGTTGGATCTGAAGTGGGAAGTTCTATTCTTGATTCTTGTTCAGTTCTCAAGTCAGTAGCTATGTCTAGTAGATCTCCCCGGCAGAAAGGGAAAGTAAGCGTTAGCGCCCCGACCCTGAAAAGAATCATAGGTGTCAAGTTACTCACTTATTGAATTCAAGGAAGCGGGAAAGAAATAAGAAAAAGAAGAGAATTGAGGCGCGCTCCAAAGCTCACTTACGCCGAAAGCTGGAATTTGCACATTACTTAACTACTAACACACAAAGGGAATAAGAAGGCTGATTTGAAGAGTCAAAAAGAATATACGCATCCTGGAAAGTAAGCAGCAAGAAAAGTGGTTTAGGTTCGGGGAAGAAGAATAAGAGGATAGTAGAGTTGGATGCGAAAGTGGAGTTATTGTTGAAGAATTATTTGTTGCTTCAGCGGCTAAGGTTCTTGTTTCCTATGTGTCAGCTGCAAGTGCAAAGGAAAGAAAGGGTATTGCCAACTCGAAATCCTTAGTTGGTAAATAGGATTGTAAGGTTCTGAGACACCTGCCTGAAACACCCTAGTAAACAATACTGGACCTTACAATAAATAAAGAAAATTGTACTGATTAGACGGATACTCCTGCCTAATAAGCCTACCTTCTTTGCTTGAAACCTAACAAACCTCTCTCGAGTATGCCACACTACTGACCTGAACTCCGTATTTCACCTATTAGTGTCCGCCTCTCCTGTCCCTTTGATTGTTTAAATACTGATCAAGATCTTAGATTTAGTTGGTTACACCTGCTGCTAATTTAGTCTGCCTTCGCTGCCTATGCGCCTGCCTCTGAAACTTATACTGGTGTTAACAAGAAAGAAATTACTGCAGATAGGGCTGAAACACGGGAGAAAGAATATACCGACCATGCAGAGATGCGGTAAGTGACCATTAGAATAGAACTGGTTGTTGACAAGCATTACCTGCCCCCTAGGAAACCCAATACCAATAAGAAGAACCCAGCTACTGCTGATGGGACCGCTACTACCAAAGACATATTAGCCCGCTCTTCTTTGCTTCTAGCCTATACTACTTACTGGAAAAACGAGCAATACCACAGTGATACTAGAAATAAGGAAAGAAACCCCAGACCTATAAGATTGACCCCACAAACACTCACTCTTCCCCTAATGACCTCAATGCCTAGGCTGTCTATAACACTCCTGATTCTAATTGTTTAAACACTGCATCGGAGTCCAGCGCTCTCAACTAGTCAATAAAGAAAACAACTAAGTCATAGAATCATTGGTTAAGTCATAGAATCGTTGGTTAAGTCATATAATCATTGGTTAAGTAAGAGGATATTTAGAATATTCGAATTTCATAATTGGTTCCAAAGCTAAGTAATAGCATAATGAATTAATATAATATAATAGATTCGAAACAAAAGTAAGTTCATTGGTGCAAAAGCTAAGTGAGCATTGAAAAACTCTATGTTGGATGAAACAGATAGTTCGGGAAGGGGAAGACAGATTTGCTATGGGCAAGCAACGTATGGACAACTAAGTTAGTTTGACTTTGTCTTCTTTTTCCGTTCACTTAGTTTCATGATTATTATTCTATAGGAGCTATATTACTTAAGAGAATGTCGACTATAAAGTCAGAGCTCAACTCGAAATATAGATTTTCACTCCTTGGGGTAAATTAGGATATATGATATAGCACACCCGGCATTAAGCAAAGAAGCAAGGATACCCAACTAATATACTAAATAAGAGAATCCAACTAGAACCTCTAAGGCAGAAAACACCCCATGTAGAATCGAGCGACTATCTCTAATGCTTAAGCTGTTACCGGTCCGGGGTTTGGTTGAAGGAACGAAATACTCTAGGAGATAGGTAACAACCAGACTGGATACGAGACTAAATACATCTATCAACATAATCTGATCTCGGTGTTGGCTGTTCGTAGAAATGGGAGTCTAAAAAACGACACTTGTTTCTTGCGTCGAGGAAGTCAGTGGTAGAGTTGGACCGGGCAGTAAGGCAAAGAGTTGACCGGGCTGTAAGTAAGTGATAGAACTAGCGTTAGCGTCGAAAACAGTAATTTCTTATCGAACATATGGTTATGGTATAGAAGTGTTTGTAAAGACAATGTTAGAACTCCCGGAATGGAAACAACAACTATACACTTGGAAGAACTAACAAATGAAATTGCCCTAACCGATTAACTGCTGGGTAATGAAGCTTAGCGAGCGTATTATGGGGTGACTCATCCCCTCTCGTTTGTTGAATATCAACATGATCAATCTTCTGAGTTACCTAACAGAAAATAGTGACTTTACTCGGAATCTTCTTATTTCTTAGTTATCGACCACTTACTCCAAAAGCTCATTCGGATTTCTTAGTTACCGACTACTGACTCCAATAAGCTAACGCGCAAGGGCTTGTTTGAAGAGAGTGCAAAAGGAAGAGAAGAGAATTGAGCGTTCCTCTGCTCTGGTTTAAGAGAGTGAAAAATCATTGAATATCACGTTCCTATGAGAAAGTCCTGTGTTAATTGGAACCTACCTACTGACTCACTTGTTTCAGTAACCTACCTCCTCTCTCCTTACTCACTTGTTTATTAAAAGTATCTCTCCTTACTCACTTGTTTATTAAAAGTAAGGGTCCACGGTACTGGTTCGGTGCTAACTTATACTACGTTGAGTCGAGCGGAGCAAGAAAAAAGCAATGTCAAGAACGAACGGCAAGAATTCCTGAAGTCCTTTCTAATCTAATAGTCGTCTAGGGTTGGTTCTTCGGTTAGGCAGAATAGAGCCAGAGCAAAAAACACATAGCCAGTAGGCAAGCAACAACTTAGCAACTACTCGCCCAACTCTGCCTTGCGGTTAATGCGATAGCTGTCAAGTATCAAGTTTCAAGTAAACGCGTCGTGCACATTATATTCTATAAGATAAGAAAGAGAAAAACACTGCCTATTCAAAAGCATTGTATTATTCTTCCTTCATATTGGCGCCTATATAAATTCTTAAAGCCGTCGGTTTTTGACTATTCTCTATATATGGAAGAAACCACCTTATTTTTGTTCCGTTACGCATTGAGTTGTGCTAACGAGTTTAGGGGTTAAGATATGAAACAAGGGCTATTGGAACTCTATTGATTCACAACGCGCTTCAACACCCTTTTGCTAATACAGCGCTTCCTTCTTTCCCACTTCCAAACTCTGCCTTCTTTCCCACTTCCAAACTATTATTCCTTGAGACACAACACCACTTAACCGCTACGCTACCTAAAGACCAGACACTTCATCCCTGGGCAACTCGCGTTAGCGCCCTGAGAGCTCGCTCACGTTAGCACAACGTTGCTTGTTCTTTGACCATTACTAGTGGGAAGCAATGCTTTGTTTTTACTTTCTTCCATAAGACCAGAAGATCCATTATACCGAGCCTAGCCATCAAATCCTCAGTAAATAAGAGGGTACGTCTCCATAGGTGCGCTTAGTCAATAAGAAAAAGAAAGTCAAGTAAGTCTCTATAGGTTCGCTTAGTTTCTACTAGAAGTTGTGCACTATCTTCTATTCAAAAGCAACGGCGCAATAAGTCCAGTCGCTTGTTTGGTTCGTTGCTTGTTCTGTTTACTCTCGGGGCTTGTTCGAACGGTGAACTCAGTAAAGCAATGGGCGAGAAGAAGATAGCGTTCATAGTAGTGTATAGAAAGAAAGGGTAAATAACACAAAGCAATAGGCACGAAAGAGAAGAAGATAGTTTGAATAGTGTATAGAAAGGAAAGGGTAAACAACACAAAGTAATGCTTCCGGACTCCTGACTCACTTACCATCCCCGTTACTCAACTCCGTTAGCGCTTAGCTTAATATACTTAGCTTGTTGACTAACGCTCTGATAACTCCACTAGTACTTACTTGGATATGGACACACACCTCATCAATAGAAATCAAGAATAACCCTACTCGAGGCTCAATAGAAGAAAAGAATCATCCGACCTACTCTATGGGGCTTCAATAGAAGAAAAGAATCACCCGACCTACTCTATGGGGCTTCCATATAATAAAAGAATCACCCGACACACCTATTAGGAAAGAACATAGGAAAGGTAAGGCGGAATGGAATATGACTTAGATAAAGGTAAAGGTACATAAAAGGATAAGTTCAGAGCAGTACTTATAATTTCAGCGCGGTATTTGAGTTTAGTATAGTAAAGAAGGTTTTATTTGAATAAGTTCAGTGTAAACCATAAATTCTACAAATTCATCCTAACAAGACAGAAAGAAATGGATAGAAGCGTTCACTAAGTGCATTAGAACTGTCTCAATTGAATCGGGTTGAAGGAAGGGAAGGGGCAGATGAGGGTTTTGCTTGTGCGTGAGGAAGGAGCTCTAAATCGTATTCAGCCTCCACCGGATTCATAAGGAGTGAGCTTACTAATATCTTATAGAATAGAATCTGTCTACTTAACAACCGCTCTATACAAAAAGATTATTCAAATGGTGAATTACTTGACTTTGTTCCTTTCCCTATGTTATGAGGTGCGTGCCCATCTAATATGTCATAGTGGTGTTCGCCTAAGTGCTAACGCTTACTCTTGGGGGTGTGGGGAACAAGCTTTGTATAGGAAACATACAACTAGAACAAGCAAGTATACGAGAGAAGCAAGGCCGTAATTAGGCTCTTCCATTCAAGTAGTTGGGATAGCAGCACCTATATTCTCACTTCCTTCAGGAGTCAAAGAGTCGGTTTTTTCACTCCATTCTATTATATACAATGAACGCATATTTCCTTTCGCGCCTATTCCTTAGAGCTTTTGTGAGTTACTACAGTAAGGTTAGAAATGACATAAGATGCTGTGGGTGACCGACACCTACAAAGAATGCATGGTAAATGCTTTAGACAGACAATGGAGGCGAATATGGACCTTTTTTCTTATAGGATGCCCCGATATTCCATTCTTTAGAGGAAAGCTGTGTTCTTAAGTGAGTTTTGAAGCAAAAGAACAAGCAATGCCGTTTGTCACTTCATTAATAGATGCACTCTCCTCTTAAAACACTCAATTCCATTCTTAAAGCAAAGAAAGGAGATAGTAGCATTAGCTTAGTTAGTTTGAGTTCTCCTAAGTGCTAACGCTTTGTGAGTTAGAGTTCACCTAAGTTCATTAGTTTCTTCAGTTTGAGTTGGGGGGGTGCTAACGCTTAGTTAGTTATTAGAAGGAAGGGAGATGAGATGCGTTTACTATATGTTTTAAAGGGAGTTGAGATGTGTTTACTATATGTTTTTCAAAGAAATGATTGAACAAGCAGTGTTTGTTGTAAATCTCCTACAGAAGAAGTTCACTCAATGAATAAGAAGGAGAACCAACCCACAGAGCAGAGGATGCGCCTATTCGAACTTCAAAGTAACCAGTTTCTAACTGCAAGTAACCAGTAATCCTTATTTTTGACTTGGTTCTATGAGTTGTAAGTGAGATTCTTTTCTGAACTGAAGTACTATGTGTTGTTTACTAGCCTTCTTTCTATACGCTGAACACGATATTATCTTCTTTAGTAGGGATATTCTCCTCTTTCGAGTTTAGGGATGTTCTCCTCGTTTTAGTTGAGGGGTGCCAGCCAATATTCATTCTTTAAGTTATACCAGCCAATATTCATTCTTAAAGGTTAAGTGAATTGCAGGGGTGCTTAGGTGAGAGTTAAGCGAGTTTAGAAAGAAAGCCACCAAGCGTATACTAACAGACAAGGTGTTCGACTACTAAACAAACAAGAATAGGAAGGTAAAGAAACAAGAATGGGAAGGAACAATTCAGGTGTTAGTTCGGTGGCGTGGAGGGGAACTAGAATTATTCTGTATCCTTAGTTTCAGCAGAAGCAAGTGAGGGAGTAGGAACAAGAGAATCCACAATAGGAGAAGAAGTAGTTGCTCGGCCCCTATTCTATTTCTGACTTATATGGCCCTATGCGCTACTCTTCCACTTTGACTAGATAGGGTAGTTACCGGCTTCTATCTCAATACCCGGTAGTTGCTTGTTTAACTACACTTTCAGAATCAACTTCACTTGCAAAACCACTCGTCGCAAACTAAGAGCACCACTAGGAGTTCACCTTCTTCCTTTCTTACTGTGTGGGAGTGACCTTCATACTTTCCTACTTGTGAATAGCAGTAAGTCAACCATATTCTTGAATTCAATTGAAAAGTGGTCAGGGAGTTCATTAGTAAAGAGGAAAGAGACAGACACCTGGTTGACAGCCCAGAAGAAATAGTAGTACCCGGTTGATAGCCCAAAAGAAATAATAGTACCCGGACCCTTGAGAGGATCGGAGTATAGGTAAAGTAGATGCATTCTTATACCCTCTTATACTTGTCAACTGGAACAGGTAATGATTCCGTTTGAGTCGAATTCTTCTTATTAGTGGTTTCATTCTTATGAACTACAGTAGTTCCGAGGTATCTTCTTGCTGGAGTTTAGTCTCCTTCCCCTTCCCTTATTGTATTCCCCTTCCCTTATTGTATAAAGAGGTGATTGGCCAAACCCAGGAACAGGACATAAGAGGTCGGCTACAAGGGAGAAGCCGGCTGCAAGTAGTTATAAAAGTCTCAAGTCAGGGGTTGGCGAAAGTTCCCTTCATGTATAGGTCGGGGAAGAGGGCAGAATCAATCGTGTTGTTGGCAAAAGATCATATTAGCCAGCCAGAGTTAGATGAGCAAGAAAAGTATTAGTTCAAGTCCTTCTTTTGAGTGCTGTGCCACTTATATATCTGCGTCATGGCGGTAGGGCTGCTCAGGGTCAACTTCAATTGTTGCAAATCTAAAACACCCTTCCTTCTGCCCGCAACAAGTTGCTTAATCTCTCTATAACTCGCATATCTCATAGGAATGTAATAAAGTCTGAAACTCCTAACTAAGCTTACTTATTAGCTTGTTCCTCTCGTTTCACAGATTCTATCTCTTTCGTCGCCAACTCATTCACTTCACTTTGCACTTACTTTCTACTTGACCGCATTAGCTTCATCAGAAGGAATAGATTCTTATCTTCAAAGCGAGTTCTTTAAACTCAACATCAACAGGAGCTCCGTTAGCGCTTTACCCAACCAACGAAGTAAGCATTAGCACGACAATCATCTACTTAACTTGTTTCTTACTTAGAGTCAAGGAAAACCCTGGAATTGATCCTGATCGAGCTTCAAAGCTAGTAATTGCAGATGACACTAACACGGAAGATTCTCCTGCTTCCTTCACCAGATATGGCTTCTACTTTTGATACTTCTCCTGTTTATGAAACAATACTTTCATCAGTCACTCCACTCCCAGTTCGAAACCTTCCCGTTGACTTTTGCACTGTTCCTTGACTTGATACTTGACCGCTACATGGGCTATCCGCACCCGAACTCTCGTAAGCTGCAGATGGGAGTTGAGTCATTAAGATTGCTTAGTATCTCGATAAGAGCATATAAGTAAAGAATGTAATTACCTATTAAATGAGACTAGAACAAAAGGGGACTCCACTCAAGCAAGAAGTTTCCAATTGACTATTAGCAGGGTAAGACATAGGCCACTCGAACTCCTCGTTAGCGCCAAGTAAACGAAAAAAGTGCCCAGTCCACCAGAGTCATGGAATCCATCTATTGTCTCTTACATCGCAGAAAATAATGGAATCACTGCCAACAAGGCCTGAGCTACTAATATATCCACTAGATATCTCTAATGAACCTAGCTGTCAAGAAAGTGGGGACAAAGTAAAGAATCCATCTTGTGCCGAACCCAAACTACACTTGATTTATGAACCAACAACGCAATCACCAAACCTAGACTTTATGCTTGCTTCTTACCGCTTTGACACCGAAACAGAATCACCTACTTCCCCAAATTACACTTATATAGAAAACTCCCCCAAACCCTCTTTTCCTCCCCGCTTCGCTTGTGTAGCCCAACTTTCGTTTCCTTCCCTTAGCGCTGACTGTTGGGCTGGCAGCCCACATATTCAGCCCATAGTGGGCTTGGGCAGCCCACAGCCCACACCCCCTCTTAACCTAACCCTAATTAAGATTAGGGGGTGTGGTGGCTGCATTTTAGAGGCCGATTAAGGCTATAAAAAGGCAGCAACGTTTTTTAACATGTCATTTTATGTTTTATCGTTTGGGTCATAAAGGACCTGAAACATTAAGGCAACAAAATCTCTCTTTTGATTTTCTTCACGACATATCTTTCTTCTCATCACATATTTTCTTTCTCTTTTCTCTTCTGTTGTTCCAACCGAAAAAAATCATATTGGCTTCCCGGAAGTATCTTAGGGAATGATCTTAACAGCATCATGCACAAGGACGAGATTTACCTTTTCTTATTTATTTATGTTCTAACAATCTAAGGTGAATCTCTGTCACATTTTAATTAAGAATCTAACAAGGAACTAACCCTCCATTCAAATTTAATTTCACATTGTATTTGATTGATTAGTTGTGCATCATTTTTTAGATTTTGTTATTAAATTAGGCCGCTTTTATTTGTACATCATTTACAGTTATTTGTATGTTGATATTCTGCTAAATGTTATATTTTTCCAGAATTTCTTTTTTTTCATTGTAGTAATAATCAATCCCTTATATTATTAACAACTCTCTGTTAATCTCTTGCTGATATTCTGCTATCAGTTATTTCCACTTTTTACAATTAATATTCTGCTACTAACTCTCTTATTGTTAATATATTACTGATAGAAACCTCCAAATATATATTTTTTTATTTTTATTTTAGTAACAATCATGAATTTTACTTTTAAAAAAAATATATAATTTCATCGCTGGAAAATAGAGGACAAAGTATAAGATGAAAAGATTACTGATAGGATATAAAAAGAAAAAACAATCTTTGTATACGAACAAATATAAATAGGTCATAAGATTTAAACACAGTAAAATTAAATGAAAATCACAATCAAATAGAACACCAAGATTTACATGGAAAACCCCTATAATGTGAAAGATAAAAATCACAGGACAAACTAGAGATAATTCATTATAAGAATAATGAATATACAAATCTCAGAGTCTTTTGTCCAAAACTCAAGCAATAATCTCAAGAGAATAATTATGATATAAGGATTACGTTATTGTGTATAATATCTAAATTTTTCTCAAATAATCACATCAAGAATTTACTATAAATCTAATTTAACATGAGATGAGAACACTAGTGGATGATTGAGAACAATCATTTTCCTTCTCTTGTTTTTCTATCATTTTCTCTTCTTTTTTGAATCAAGTTGCCACTGTAATTTTCTGTCTCGTTGTTACAGTTTTTTTTTTTCTATTTTTGCAACTACCACACGCCCCTTATTAGATCTAGGATTAGATTAAAAGATATATGAGCTATGGGTTGTTAAAACCCACTATGGCTGAATTCGTGGGTTGTCAACCCATTAACTATCTCATCAGCCTTACAAAAAATAGGAAACCCAAAAGTTCTTCCGAGATTAGCTATCAGCCTTACAATCTAAGCCTTGTGGTTAGAAGAAGGGAGAGAAATAAAGTAAAATTTGATGATAAGAAAAAAGAAGCATCAAGCATTCTAATATTGTTTAGGATGGCTCTCAAAAACCAAGGAGTCGGCGATGAGTTGTTGAGGTCATCAACAATGAGCTTCGCATCAGATTGAACAAGCAAACTAGTCTAGCAGTGCGCAGAAGCATGCTGATGTTGGGCTGGCAGGCCACATATTCAGCCCATAGTGGGCTTGGGCAGCCCACAGCCCACACCCCCTCTTAACCTAACCCTAATTAAGATTAGGGGGTGTGGTGGCTGCGTTTTAGAGGCAGATTAAGGCTATAAAAAGGCAGCAACGAGGCAGATCTAAAAAGCCACGGGATTCCAAAGAAGAGGAAGAAAACAAGGCAGGAAAGGAAGAGAAAGAAAGGGAAGAAGACAAGGACAACGCAGAGAGACTATTTTCAATCATCTAGCAGTGTTCTCATCTCAGGTTAGATCAATCTACAGTAGACTCTTGCTGTGATTGCTAGGGTTTTGGGCAAGAGATTGAGAGATTTGTATATTCATTATTTTCATAGTAGATTATCTCTAGTTTGCCCCGTGGTTTTTATCCTTCACGTTGAAGGGGTTTTCCATGTATATCTTGGTGTTTTGTTTGATTGTGCTTCCATTTAATTCCGCTGCATATTATGGTTTTCTAGTATTTGTTCATCTATAAAGGTTATTCCTGTTTATATCCCCATCACTGACCCTTAGCAACAAATCATAGATTCTTTCTTGCGCTTGTCAAACAGCAAACAGGTATCTTTCGAGCAAGCTCTCTAATGTGCAACAGTATGGAGTTAAGAAGAGAAGCATCAGATCTTTGTAGCAGGAGAAGAATTAACTGACACCTTAGCACTTGTTCTTGTTGGGCCTGGTAATACTTATGAGTCTTACGCCAAACAATCATTTCTTACTTATGTGCATATAAGAGAGGAAGATAACCCATTTCTATACTCTCCCTCCTCGTTTGCTGCTGACCTCCTTACTTGCACTAGAAAACTTGACTTGTCGCAACGAATCAAACAGTCAATTTCTCTCTATCACCCCGCCCCCCTAATATTGAATTGAGATGCTCCTCTCGCAAACACATCAATGGAATCTATCGCTGTCAGGTAAACTCCCTTACGAGCAAGTCCACCAAGAATGGGACTTTCTAGTATTTATTATAGTGCTAAGAGAAATAGTAAGTTGTAAACTAAAACAGTGAAATCTGTAGACTCAGATGATTCTCCTTCTCCTGTTGATTCAGTTACAACAACACTTGATCCTTTCCTATCTCCATGACTTATAGCTACAGCAAGCCAAGCACTTTTCCTATTCTTTGGACTCGGGCTATGAGTGGTTGTCTCCTTGTTCTACTTTCGGTAAACTAATGTCTTAGGCTTTTTTTCTTAAACAGGTTTGTGTAAGGAGAAAGGATAGGGGCCCGAGGATACACTTTTTTCCTTTAGTGATTTGGGAATCTTAGGTCTCAGGATAATAGCATCTAACTAGGTCTTCTGGAAATCTTAGGTCTCAGGATAATAGCATCTAACTAAGCCTTCTGGAAATACTAGGTCTCAGGATAATAGCATCTCACTAGGCCTTCTGGAAATACGGACTTCCTTCCTGACGAGATGGCTGACGGGCTCTTTCCTCAACTTCCTTTCCCGGAATCTTAGATAGGCCCGGAATGGCTTGAAAATACTTGATTTCTCTGTTCTTTGAATTATCTCTGACTCTGATGAGCTGACCCATATCTGAGGAAGCCCGAGATGTGATGTTAGATAGACCGCTGTCCTTTCCGCCGCCTGTAAGAAAATAAGAAAGAATGGATCTTGTCCTTTAGCAAAGTGCCCAAGGTACAACAGGAGTATAGCCAGTCATTCTCCTACGTTCGTTCATGCCCCTCAACCGATTAGCCATTAGCAGAGTTTCGCCCATGTTAAAGAGAATGAATGGTATTATTGTCCTTTTACTAAGATTATGGCCTTCTGGAAAGTGTCGAACAGTCGATTCTGTAGCTTCCTATCGCACTGCTTCCCTTTCTTATGAATCTGACCTTACTGCCGGAACTTGAATGCTTGGCTTCCCTTTAGCTTATATTCTCAACTCAGCTATCTCGTATTACCCGCGCTGTAGGGCTTCATTGAATCTTTATCTTCTCTTGCACCACCTATAAGAGATATGATTATTCCTATATGATTATTATTATATGATTATTATATGATTATTAGGACTAAATGATATTGCCTAGGATCAGTAAATGACACAGCTTGAAGGAAAGGACTCTACTCTATTGCCCTATTGCCTAGGATCAGTAAATAACACTGCATTGCTTCCTTACCATAAACTCTCTCACGTCAGCACCCCCGCCCGGCTCTACTTCAATGAAAGTTTTCTCTGCGCTATAACCTCTTCCTATTCTCTGCTGTAACCCCTTCCTATTCTCTCAGTCTCATTGACTTACTTTTAGACTAATATATTCATGAACGGACTTTTTGACTAATATTCATTGACTTACTTATGGACTAATATAGATAATAACAGAACAGAGCTTATTCAAACAGAGCTTCCTCTACACAAAAGAAGGCTTATTTACTTGTGTGCTAACGCGTTATTATTGTGTTTCGGGGCGTTTACGCTTATGAGTTGAGGGGCTTGTTCCACTTGTTTGAAAATCCATTCTTTTTGATTTCCTTACTTGCTTGAATTGGAATATGACTGACATATGATATAAGTGCGTAACAACACCTCTGACATATGATATAAGTGCGTAACAACACCTCACTGCTTTGCGACGTAGCATCATAGTGGTTTCTGAGCATCTTGTTGGTAACTTGTGCTAATCAGTGGGCTAAAAGCCTAGGAAGGAAGCGCCCTTGCCAATATGGAATCTCACTTACGTATGATAGAAGCACATAACAACACTACCTATTACTAGTTTGTTCCATTGCTTGCTCTCCGGACTCTAATATCAAGAAGGACAATAGCAAACGAGACTGAGCAACTTGGCAATATTGTAGGGGAGCTGTAGGGCAAGAGTCAACCAGAAATGGAATATTGTGCAAAAGAGGAGAATGTTGCGTTCCACTGAGAGATTTGAGTCACATAACCCCGCAACAAAAAGCAAATATGAAGTTAGGGCAGCACCAAGAAAGCTGATATGGGAAACTACACAAAACGAGAGCTGATATGGGAACTACACAAGATGAGAGCTGATAGGGGAACTACACAAACAACAGAACTAGTATAAAAGGCATTAAAACAAGTAAGAGCTGCTACTTAGCAAGTTAACTGACGCGCAACACGTTACGAACACAGGACGTTGCTAGTCTGCTTGTCGGCTTCTGGAACAAGTATTCAATGAAAGGAATAGTAGCTGGTCGCTGAGGAAAGCCCCCCCTGCCAGTTGCTAATACGTCTTTCTCGCCTTACCTTCTGAAGCGCATATTCCTGAAGTGCAGAGTCAACTAATACAGAATGGGGTCTTTCGGGCTCAACGTCTAAGCTTGTTGGATGAAACTCATTCAAAACAGATTACTGTTTACTCTCCTCTTGGAATGGAATCTTTCTCTTATGACCTTTGACTATGGAATCTTATGACCTTGACTATGGAATGGAATCTTGTTGACTATATATTAGATACTAAACGGGCTTATACCTATACCTACATACTAAAGCTTTCAACTTAACCGACGGAGTGTAGTGGGCTACTTATATATCTGCCGCAAAGCAAAGAGATGATCTTAACGATGAAACAGAAACAGGCTAACTTGTAGAAGGAGTGGGCACCTAAGACTCTTATTCTTATCCCGTGTAGCTGACTTTCTGGAATTCCATAAGTGTTCGAGCAAAAGGGTGCACTCGTCTTGAAACGGAACTGACCGCTGAGCTTGCATGATATCAAGACTTGCGTGCTGCTGATTCTATTATCGACTGAACTCACTCCTATACAGGTCCTTGACTTTCTACCCTAACCTTTTATCCTTTACCTTGACCTCTTCTCTTCTTTCTCTTTCCTAAAGCTTGTTCTAGACCAATTTCTTACTGAGATCTACTTGATACTTATGAACAAAAAACAATCATTTCAACAACTCCCGCCGACGCACTTGTGATTGTTGGTTTAGTACTAAACGCGCTTAATGACTCGCTAACAAGCAGGGCTCAAAGTAAAAAGTACTCTTTAGTTAAGGGTGAGGCTGCTTATAGGCTTAATTAATGACTTAAAGGAATCCATTCTTGGCGTTTTCTTAAAGTTATTGGAGTCAGCAGAAGCATAAGAAGGATTGGAATAAGGATCCTTATCAGTTGAAGTAGAAAAGAAGTAAGCAGTTCGCTTGTCAGCAGTAGACTAGTCCTGTTTATTAGAGTTATTACCAAGTCCTGTTTACAGGGGTTTAGTGAAAAAAAGCAGAAAATAGGATCTCTTTACTTGTCTTATTCTGACCAATACCCACAGCTTAGAATTCTTTACCAACTGAATATCCCGGTCTCGCTCTTCGACCTGCTCATCCTTAACCTCATTACTAAACTACATAGACTATTCTGAAAGCCCACTACTGGTTGGACTGAGCCCACTGTTTCGAATACTTGAACTGCCGATTCGAATCTCTTTTTGACTTTCTTCTAGCCTATATCCCCTAGCTATGAGTCTATAGTTCCACTCTTGAAACCCACCTCTCTTTGATTTCATTATGTAACTAGCGCTTCTAATACTTTAAATAGAGAAAGGGAAGCCAACTACCAATAAAAATAGTGTGACTGGAATAATGGAAAGAATGTGATATTGTAATAATCATACTGGAATTCGAACCCGGGAATGAAAGTAATGCCTATCAGATTGAAAACAGAGACACATAATTCAACTCAAAGCGGAGGGTCTAACATGCCCCAATGACCCCTTCTCCTTTATACGCCTATTCAGTCCATCTTTCTTAGCTAGAAAACTAAGGTTATTACCTAACATCCCTCCTTTCCTTACTTTTACCCAAGGTCTGCAATATCGTATCGTACCAGAGTTTTGATCTGGGCTCGGTACGGTACGATACAGGTGTACCGAGCACTGTAGCAGTGCTACAGTGCATTATTATAGTGCTACAGTGCACTGCTATAATGTTACAGTCGAAAATCGATACATACCGCCCGGTAACGGGCGGTCCGCGTACCGATAACCTGTCGGACGGGTACGTACCGCCCGTACCGGACGGTACATATCGAAACGACGGATCATGCTTTTACCCTACCGCTCCTACTTGGCATCCTCCTAGTGCTTTATCTCATTCCCTGGCTAGTGCTTCTCATCCTTATACTAGGAACTCGGGCTTTTGCTACTATAAATAAGAATGGAAATGGGACATACCTGATAAGGTACATCTTCGTGGACTTGGACTGATGCTAGCAAGACCTGCAATCACTGCTAATAAGGCTTAACTTGGTTTGGACTAAATAAATGAACTCGAAACGGGGGATTGGGCTACCGGCAACAGGTTCTTGAGCTACTGACTATTGTAATGGAGCTCACACGGTGTACGAGACTTTAAAGGATGAAGTTTATCCCAGGCAGAAAGGACAGATGTGCGTGTTATGATTGAGAATCAGATTCCATTTACTCCGAACTCATCTTTGGTCTATGATCTCTCATCCATGCTATCTCTTCCCTTGCTATTGATCTTTTCCTTCCCCACTGTCCTAGCTTCCTAGTTGTTCCGTGGTTCTGAACGAAGTGTTCCCTCTCATGAAAGTGGAGCGTGGAAGATATTAATTCGAATAGACCCAGAAGATTAATTCCCAAAGCAGAGGAATCTGCATCTGATTGATTGCATCATATGAATCATACAAAGCTGCTTAGGCACCCCTGAAGTGGCAGAATAGGACACTACACTCCTTTTTCCAAGAAGGAAGACCTTTGCTTTCTCTGCTTTCGATGGATGTAAAATGGAGTCTCATTGCCAAACCTAGCCAAGACGTCGAGGGGGCTCCAAGCTCCTTTCAAATCCTTAGTCGTCTGCTTTTGGAAGTAGGGCAGAGTCTAGTCTCCTACTATATTGCCTAGCAGAAGAGAAGTTGTGCATAATTATTTCTTTATCCCTTTGATCATTCTAAAAACTTGATGACAGAGGAGCGTCTTCTCCTCCAAGGACATGCTATTGTTCTTATAGTTAGGGGTGTTTTTTTAGAATCGGTTTGGGGCGTCTTCACCTCTTTGTGTCCATCTTGTTCATGAGAGGGGGGCGTGTCCATCTTGTTCATGAGATGGGGGCGGGGCGTGTCCATCTTGTTCATGACATAGGGGCATGGAGTCTTTTCCTCTCTCTTTGTGTCCATCTTGTTCATGAGAGGGGGGCGGGGCGTGTCCATCTTGTTCATGAGAGGGGCATCAGTAAAGCCCTGACTATCCCCCCCAAACACAATAAGCCGTGAGAGCCATAACTAGTGAAGAGTAGAACGGTAACGGATCTCCTAAAGACTAATCATCGAGCCTTCACAACATCCCGTACGCTAAAAGGGGAGCATTTGACCTCTATCTTATCTTTAAAGAAGAGAAAAGGACATCATATAACTACTTCTCTCAAAATGAGATCATGTTCTTTTAATGAAACAAATATTTATTAATTATTATATGATAGCTTTGTCTTCATTCAAAATAAGTAAGACATGGGAAGTCTCCCTCAGAGTATGGGACGGTTCGAATTGTTATCTCTCGTGGTGATCATCTTCTTTGTCCCGGTATAGAACTGATCATCGAGTGCTTTCTTTCTTTATTCATTGAAGCGCTAAAACCCTAAGATTCCTTCAAAACACCCATAGCTCCGGGTTCGAGTAGTGGTCCGATTCGACAAGTTGAGACGAAAGATGTTCAAATTCTATAAGCACTAACCTAGAATTGGAATCGAATAGATTGAATAAGAAATGAACAACTATAGACAATGAGAATCCACAGCTATAGAATCGCCATCTGTCTCGCCTGCAGGAAAGCATTACTTGGCTATTGAAAGAAGCTACATATCAAATCCACTTTATTTAGAAGAATCCGTTCTTGGAAGATTTTTGACTTAAGTTCTCATACCTAGTGAAATTATTAGGGAGTTTTACCGCATAAAGGAGAATTAGAATCAAAGAAAGAATAGATATTCCTGAGAAAGTAAAGAAATAGAAGAGAATAGAAGTGTCATGTTATTTTGATGTAACCTAACTGCCTATTACTTAAATGCAACAGGAAAGGATTGCACTCTATCTTTAGTTTCTTAAGTTTTCCCGCGGAATGCTTGCTCTTTCAATCTTATCTCTCTCTTGGCTACTCTCCACGAATGCTTGAATCAGCTTCTCTGTCGTTAGAACGAGAATGGCTCAAGCAAGTTCTCTCTCTTTCTTTTGGGAGGGTGTAGGAATGTATTGAGTCAAGTCAACTACTTTCTTTCAGCAGGGTTCGAAGTCGCACAAGGCCTATCAGTCAGATAATTTTGCACCTGGGGGGCACTTCTTCTTTCTCTTTTGGATCAGATTCCGCCCGGTACGCTGAGGTGAAGCTTCTCCCGGCTTTCCTCTTGGAAGGGGAGCTGCTCCCAAGTACCATTTGTTTCAAAGGCTATCTCCCCTTGCCCTTTGTGCTTTTGATTCCACCTCTCCGTGGGCCCGCTGATTCTCTCGGATGATAAAAGTGATGATATTCTTGCTTAGATTGAATTCCCGTAAGCAAACTATTAAGAGAAAAATCCAGTATCCTAAAGTAAGCAGTAAGGAATAGTGTTAGGGTACGGTTCATATAGAATATGGAATATTATTTGATTTTCTAAAGAAAGAAAGAGGGGGCGCAACGAGCGTCGGGTGCTGATGTGAAGCTTGCTCCTTTGCATCCAAGTTCTCGTAATTTCTACCGATGTCACTTCGTCTCTGCGTCTCGCATAAATTCATCCTAGGTCTTTCTTCGATCTATCATCCCATTCCATAAGGCTTCTCCATTAATCCCCAACTTTATGCTTTATGGATGGGAGTAATCCCCAACTTTATGCTTTAGGGATGGGAGAAACAAAAGGGGCCTCGCTCCATAAGTTAAACTCTTTGGAAGAAAGCGGTCTGTCTCGTCCAAGCTGTAAGTTCACTCTTGAAGATAGTATTCCGGGCCAGGGTTTCTCCGGCGAATAAAAGGAATTTCCGTAAGTTCCTCTGGACTTTTACATGTGTTAGTTAAGTCTTCGATCCATTTGAAGTGTGAACTGATTTGAACAAGAAATGAACAAGCAAAAATACGAATAATAAGCTAAGTTAAGCGATCTGGGGTATGGATCTATCTAAGTAAATACAATGCTTCCCTACAAGATGAAGTAGAGATAGAGGTTCTTCTCTGGATACAGCTCTCACAGTTAGTTTACTTTACTGAATTTTCATCTACAGCGCGTCAACTACACTTGTGAAACCAACAGCAACAACACTCGCACCTGAACAATACTTTCTATATTCCATTATTGAGAGAAAGGGCGGGCAGTCAGGTTACTAAGTTACATAGGCAGGTGCTCTTCTATTCTTTTGCACTTACATTCAGCGCGCTAACGCCTATTGGGCTTTCTGTACACTAACACGTCCCGTCCCGAACTCCCTGCTCATAGGCAAACACTTCTTTTAGACCCACATAACCCGCGGTAATCTATTTCTTGCTTTCGCCAACATCTGTTGTACTTGCTCCTGTGCCAACTCCTTATCCAGCTGACTTAATCTCTTTCAGTTTATTTCCGAACTCGACTTTCCGGATCCTTATACTTATCATTATGATTCTATTCTGATTCCTAGCGTTGGCGGGCCCTGTAGTGCCCCTAAAGGGCGACGCGTCTCCTGAAGACTATAGCGCAGTAAATGAAGGTGAGTCTTTGAATACAGGGGGACAGGAAAGCCCTGCTCGTCGGTAATGAACCTCGGGTGAGATTATTATTCTGATCTCAGGATCCAGCGAGTGGAAATGGTCAAGTTCCCTTTAGATAGATATAAGTCACATATGTGAAAACACCATATGGATAGATCTTTCGATAGAGTCCGACTCAAGCGAGTGAGTGAAAGGCGTAGCAACCTAAATAGCATCAGCATAATATCTGGGAAGATGGCATAGGGCTGTCTTCTTTGGCACTTTATTGATGCCTTACCGATGCTTGGCAGAGAAGAGAAAGTCCAAATGCCTCGCCCTTGCTACAAGAGATGGAATGGGACTTGGGAGCAGCTGGGGGTCCTCCGAACAGTAAGATGAAAGAATTCCCTTTTCCCGAAACTAGCCCTCCTCATTGCGCGTGGGATAAAAGATCCGTTGCCAATCAATTCTCTTGGTCTTCCGCTCTCTCTTCTTATCCGCCTGACCTCCGAAAGACATTCCATATCTCTGGCCCAGCTTCGTCTATAATCGAATTTATTAGTCTATTGGTTTAGCATATATTTCATAGCTTGCTTTCTCTTTACTCTGAACTTTCTAAAGTGAGCGGCACGGAACAAGCAAAGAATCATCTATCTCATAGGACCAGCGCAAAGATAATGAGTATTTGGAACATAACAAGCAAGGCAAGGGCGGGGCTCCAGAAGGCCACTACATATACCCTTATCATAAAGCAAGCGAAGCGCACCCTTAGTCTCGGTAAAGCCTAGCACCTTTCCTATATACGTTAGCTTACTTTAGTTGTAAGTGAGATTCCATTCAACAAGCAAGGGCGATTGGGTGCCTGGTGCCATATACTTTCCGAGGCTTTGCCAAAGTGCTAATGTGGGTGTCGGGAAAGCGAGTTATGCTATGTTTAGTTACACATATATTATCTCTATTTAAGTTAGAGTTCCATGATTTTCCCTTGTGTGTCGGGCAGTACGTGGTAGAGTTGGCCGGAGTTGAACAACCAGATTGACTTCTTACTTATCAAGCAACGCTCTTGGGACTATTTGAAGTAAACAAATACTCGCTATTCCACTTTTCTTTCTTGCTATGAAGCCCCAAATAATGAATCTCATCTAGCTGCGCCCCACTGAATAATTACACTACTTCATTTTCATCTCTCTTGCTGATTTAGATCCACCCATTGCTTACTTAAGCCTTATTGTCTTTTTCTTGCCTATGCTTGTTTGAATGTAAGTAAGGCGCGAGAACCATATTAGGAACAGGTCTATGTCTAGCGGTATTAGGGAGTTAGAAAGCAAGGGATTCAGATATTAGGCGTCAATCACTATAAGAATTGTGGGGCTTACATAAGCATACAACATAATACCTCTGCTCCACTTAGATAAAGAAGGGTTTTTCTTACTCTCAATCTGGGTGCCCGCTAAGTACTTTTTACGATAAGAGATAGGAATGGAAATCCCCTTTTTTTCTTCCCTTGATGGTTCCTAAGCTTGTAGAATAGAAGAATCTAATTGAACTGCCACTGATGATCCTACTACATCTTCTTATCCTTATTCATATCCTGTTCTACCTGGCTCTAAATCAAATAATGAAGCAGGAGAGCAGACTATGTTAATTCCATTTTCCATGCAATAACCCTTATTATCTTATCTCCAGAACTTATAATAACCGGGAGACTGCAGTTTACTTGCGCAACCGCAGCCGTCGTAGTCACAGTTATTGTCGTTGCAGTCGTAGTCGCAGTCGCCGCCGTCATAATCACAACCGCTGCCATCGTAGCCACAACCATCGCCGTCGCAACCGCAGTAACAACAATAGTAGCAGCAATCTGCTCTTGCCCTACTCATGAAGCCTCTCGCTTGTAAACCAGTCTTTGCATCGATCCATGATTGGTATCCTTGTTAGGAGCACCATCTTGCGGGGGCATGATAAAAGATAAGATTTCCCCAACTATATGAGGAAATCTCTCTATTCTGTTGAGGAAAATCCTCTATTCTGTTGAGGGAAATCCTTCCTCCTAATCCTATAAATAGGAGAGGGAACATGTTAATGTATTGAAGCATCTTCAACTATTCAATAAAGCTTCTTTCAATATTTGTTCTTATCTTCTATTATTTCTATCACTTCCATCTATTACGAACCCATTTAAACACCCCTTCCTTCCATCTATTACGAGTACTTTGTTAGCTTTACAACCATTCTGGATTTCTAGCCTTGCCTTACCCTTACAACAACACCGACTTTGAGCTAAGCAGCAGCTCCCGAGCCAAGGACTTGCAAAGAAAGCTACCGTTAGCGAGTTATGTGGTGAGGATGTGGGCGCTCTTTCTTTCCTGTAAAGGACAGAATCAATTCCTTCTGCGTCAAGTTCCGTTCTTCAATGATTTTCTGACTTTACTGAAGCGTTAAGTATTGCCAGACCCAACAATACGTTATGCTAAGAAAGGAGTTATTGGAGCGTTATGCTAAGAAAGGAGTTATTGGAGCTCTCCCCCGTAATCTAGCATTAGGAGAGTGCACCATAAACTGTGATTGAATGCTAAACTGTATCGGTTAAGTATAAAGGATGAGTCTCAAGGTTCCGCAGTTGTCAACTCTACGTTCTCGAGTGGTGCGCTAGTGAGTCTTGAAAAAGCGAGCAAAGCTGGTTATTTAGAGTCACGGGTACTACCTCTGTCCCATATTATAGGTTTATGGGGAACAAGCAACGTCTTTCGAAACGGCAACAACAGGCCCTTAGGGAAATTTGTTAGTTTGACAAGTTTCACATAGTCCCACGTTTGGAAAATTAAGTTTGGTATCTCTTATTTAAACTATAAATAAGGGCCTAGGCTTTGAAGTCAAATGCACCATAAGAAAAACCTAAGTGTTTACTTTGGGTTTAAGTTCACACTCAGTTAAATAGTTTGGGCTTATAGTTTGGGTTTTTCTCTTCTTATCCGCCTGACCTCCGAAAGACATTCCATATCTCTGGCCCAGCTTCGTCTATAATCGAATTTATTAGTCTATTGGTTTCGCATATATTTCATAGCTTGCTTTCTCTTTACTCTGAACTTTCTCAAGTGAGCGGCACGGAACAAGCAAAGAATCATCTATCTCATAGGACCAGCGCAAAGATAATGAGTATTTGGAACATAACAAGCAAGGCAAGGGCGGGGCTCCAGAAGGCCACTACATATACCCTTATCATAAAGCAAGCGAAGCGCACCCTTAGTCTCGGTAAAGCCTAGCACCTTTCCTATATACGTTAGCTTACTTTAGTTGTAAGTGAGATTCCATTCAACAAGCAAGAAATTATAAGTACTGGTGGGTGCCTGGTGCTATATACTTTCCGAGGCTTTGCCAAAGTGCTAATGTGGGTGTCGGGAAAGCGAGTTATGCTATGTTTAGTTACACATATATTATCTCTATTTAAGTTAGAGTTCCATGATTTTCCCTTGTGTGCCGGGCAGTAAGTGGTAGAGTTGGCCGGAGTTGAACAACCAGATTGACTTCTTACTTATCAAGCAACGCTCTTGGGACTGTTTGAAGTAAACAAATACTCGCTATTCCACTTTTCTTTCTTGCTATGAAGCCCCAAATAATGAATCTCATCTAGCTGCGCCCCACTGAATAATTACACTACTTCATTTTCATCTCTCTTGCTGATTTAGATCCACCCATTGCTTACTTAAGCCTTATTGTGTTTTTTTTGCCCATGCTTGTTTGAATGTAAGTAAGGCGCGAGAACCATATTAGGAACAGGTCTATGTCTAGCGGTATTAGGGAGTTAGAAAGCAAGGGATTCAGATATTAGGCGTCAATCACTATAAGAATTGTGGGGCTTACATAAGCATACAACATAATACCTCTGCTCCACTTAGATAAAGAAGGGTTTTTCTTACTCTCAATCTGGGTGCCCGCTAAGTACTTTTTACGATAAGAGATAGGAATGGAAATCCCCTTTTTTTCTTCCCTTGATGGTTCCTAATCTTGTAGAATAGAAGAATATAATTGAACTGCCACTGATGATCCTACTCCCATCTTCTTATCCTTATTCATATCCTGAACTACCTGGCTCTAAAGAAAATAATGAAGCAGGAGAGCGGACTATGTGAATTACATTTTCCATGCAATAACCCTTATTATCTTATCTACGGTTCCTTGAGACTGCAGTTTACTTGCGTTGCGCTATGGTTCTTTGATACGGCTGCGGATTCTCTCTTTATTAATAAGCTTAAACAAGAACGGAACCTCCATCGAAGACAACTTTCACTTTTAACATCCAAATACTCTACTTCAGTGCGCGCATCATTAAGTAAGTTGGGCTATAATCTCGGTGTTGGACTCGGGTCTCTGTTAAGAGAGTTCGTATACTCTGTTAGCGCCCCCGAAAGACTCCAAGGAATTTCATCTAGTGCACCACTGCTTTCAGGAACGAGCTCCTTGACCTAAGACTAGGCCTAGGGGTAGGGTTTCAATCAGACCAAAGGCCCACACAAGACACTCTGATTTCATTCCAGCTGAGCGTCGAGTCAAACATTCATTTCATCTTGAGATTCGGCTTCGGCAACGGATCCTGTGCTTTCTGAAAATACTTACTATGATCCAGGCCTGGCAGAATCGTTTGTTGCAAACACGGATTCAACTGATTCTATTGTCGACTTCCTTTCGCACTTAAACCATGGAATTTCATCTCCTTTAGCTAAACTCGCAGGACTTACTTTTTCTCTGGCGCGCCTGGCAGAATCGTTTGTTGCAAACACGGATTCAACTGATTCTATTGTCGACTTCCTTTCGCACTTAAAACATGGAATTTCATCTCATTTAGCTAAACTCGCTGGACTTACTTTTTCTCTGGCTTCGGGCAAGGCTATTAAGTGTGAATAAAGGTGCTTGGACAGGACCTCTCCTCTCTCTACGACTTGAGCACGAAGAAAGGACTCGGTACCTATTTCTTTTGTTATCCACTTGTATCTAATGTAAGTGAAACAATAACAGAACAGGAAGACTTTCACTGACTTAGACACAATGACAGAACTCTCATTTGCAGACCCGCCTTACTTTCTACAGCTGATTCATTCTCTGATCTACTTTCTTCGCACCCTTACCCGGATACTGATTGACTTAGCGCTAAAGAAGGAATGGATTCTTCCCGACTCTTACGTACCTTAAGCTTGAATCACTCTATTCTGCCTAACCGAAACCTAGACTTTATAGTACTTTATTATAACCGTAGCTTGCTCCCTTGCTCGTCGGGCTGCAAGTAAAGAAGCTAGTTCCAAATCCAGAAACAAGATTGAAACTTGACACTTCAGCAGAAGCAACAGGTAGATCAGCTAAGCTAGGAAGGAGGATGTTGACTACCCTAAGCTACGTAAGCAACAAATAGGGAATTTCTTTAACAACTTCCTAATGTGCCAAGGAAAACAGTCAAACCCCTTTCTATTTCAATTGAACAAAAAACAATCATTTCAACAACTCCGGATGATACTTATCCATCTCTTTATTATGCGGATTCTCTCTCGTCGACAATAACTTGAATTGTGGATTCCCTTGCTGGTTCATAAGATTGGATTTCAAGGAAAAGCTCGAGCTACCTTAGCGCCCAAAGAGACTCTACCTTTATCACTTGTTGCTGACTTTAGCCCGAGATACTATCTTCGCACTCTCACTCGACTTACAACTGATCTTGTTCCCGCATATACTGTTCAACCCTTTCCTCGCCCAGCTTAAGATGTAGGCGCTGTCGAGGAAGCGCGTCGTGAATGAGTGTACAGTAGAAGAAATCACCTCCTACCGCACTCTACTTGTTGAACCGCTTGCAACTGCCTGTAGAACTGAAGATTATCATGCGCCCCAAAACGAGAGATACTTTAACACCGGCATCGGACCAAGAATAGGTATTCCAATTATGCATCTTATTCAAATAGAATAATAGTTATTCCAACTATAGTACCCTACTCTAAACTGAATGAACTTACAGACTTAGCTTAGGCACAAGCGCTACTAGTGGACCCCTAACCTCTGCCCTTTTACTTCAATATATATGAAGCTTGCTCTTCTGCTTATCTATCTTTCTTCTTCTTGTGCTCTTTCTGTATCCTTATACTATCTTAGTTCTAAGTTTAGAACTTATATTGCTGCTGTCAACAACTTTCTCTGACCCAGGAGAAGATTCCGTGGTTAAGTCAGCAGAACAAGCAACGTCATTCTTTGTATAAAGGTGGAGTTATCGTTTCATCCGTGTTTGGAAGCTAATCTCTTTCTTTTGCCCACTATGCGGTTAAGCAGTGACTTCAACTTATGCTCTTTCTTTTCTTGTGTTGTCTCCGATATAAGCCGAATGCAAGTAATGGGTGCTTGCTTCTTTCTTTCTATACGTGGAACCCAATCTTCATTGGTTGTTCCCTGAGAGCTAACAGTATTATGTTTCTCCCCGAGAATAAGTAGTGAGATCGGTTTCTAAGGTTCTGTTCTTGTTTCATCAGCAATTCCATTCTGTTCGGGTGTTGTCGACTCGATAGGTTCAGGTGATTGTTCTGCTTCCGCTCCTTGTCGTAGTAGGTAGATCTAAAATGGGTTCGGTGATTGGACTGGACTGTATTCTGAATTGATTTCCTGTCGCGCGGTCCGGTTCACAACTCTCCCTGATGTTACTGATTCACTTTATCCTTCCTTTGCCGAAGATCCTTATTCTCTAACACAGCTATTTATTCTCTTACTGCGGATTCCGTTACTGCAATACCAACCAGATTGATAGTTTCCGTTTCTTTTTTCCATTTCTTAACTATTTGTTACAAGTGGAGTTGGGGTGTCTTTTTCAAGGTCAGAAACATAATTATTAGCTAGGTATTCTATATGAAGGTAACCAACCCCTGTGCTCTTTCCTTATTTCATAATATAGTTTGGTTTAGCTAGTCAGAATTCAACTGGAATATGGGAAGTCAGAATGGACCAAATACAGAATTGCCTTCTCAACGAACAAGTAAGAATTTACTGCCCTCTTTCTCTTTCTCAAGTTCCTACGTACCCCCGGAGACCCTCTCTTGCGCTAACCGATCCATTTTCTCTTCTTCTATTAGGTGAAAAAGAATAACATACTGGTTTTGAGTCGAGGTCTATTTCATATGAGTATATATGACATATAAGTGATTGAAGCTATGCTATGGTTGGTGTATACCCATTTATATCTAATGCTAATGTCACTGTTCTAACTGCTTCCTTTACTTACCCAACAAGTAACTACAAAACAAAGCAACGGGACAAGAGCAAAGGTTCCGTTGTGCTTACGTTTCATGAGTTAGTTCCTTTCTTCTTTTTTTTTTTGGCTAACGTGAGTTCGTTCCTACTTCAATACTAACAACCTTGGTGGAATAATAGAATATCATAACCCCGGAAAGTCAGCAGCCCGCTCACATAAGCGCAAGGCCTTGAGCCCAGGTATGTATGACAGCTCGAATTGAGTGCAACTGATATACGGGCGTAACCCTGCAGAGCTCGAATTGCTTGTTGCTTCCAACAAGCAAACGTTCCTTATTTCGGCTTACATAAGTTCTTTCGATCAGATGGGCATTCGAACCCTATACTAATTACTAACTAAAGGCAGAGGGCATCCCTGAAACTGGAAATAGCGTTAGCGAGCGGATCTGGGTTAGCTTGTTCCCCGAGAGTAAACAGTGAGTCAGCAGTAATAGGTAGATGAGCTTCTAACGCCAAAGACAGTTAAAAGGACTAGAGGCATATAGGACTAGGAAGAGGCAGAGGACTAACGTAAGGCATAGGACTAGGAAGAGGCGGAAAGGCCGGTTCGTTCGGTTCCAGTTCTAGTTTTAGAAGCAGCTATTCCTTGGCTGTGACCGTCTACGATGGATTTCTCTTTCTTTACCGACCTTGTGTCTTCAGCGCGTCGTACTGAATTGAATGAATACAAGTTTCCAGTTTCGTTCTTGTGCTAACGCTTACTCTTGTGCATCCTTGCTAGTTTGAGTTGGGACAGATGGAATGGGTTTTGTTCCACTATCGAATTGAGTTGGCGCATATAGAATAGGTTTTGACACTAGAAGCTCTTGCACCGCTAAGATACTTGTTTGAAGCTAGAAGATATGGCTAGTGTATTGAAACTATCCTATAACTACTAGATCATGGATATGGCTAGTGTATTGAAACCACCCTATAACTACTAGATCATGATAACAACCTAGATAACTATGAATCAAATCTCAAAATCAAATCTCAACACTCCCTCTTGATTCATAGTTACATACACCAATTTGCGACATGAAATAAATATGCTTTCGAACTGGAAGCGACTCGGTGAGGATATCCGTAACTTGTTCATCTGTTCCACAATACTTCATTGTTATGGCTCCACTTGCTACAAGATCCCGGATGAAATGATAACGTATCTCTATATGCTTCGTTCTTCCATGAAATGTTAGATTCTTCGTCATTGCAATTGTGGTTTTGTTGTCACAAAATATTTCTGTTGATTCTTTTTGTTCTTGATAAAGATCTTCAAGAAGTCTTCTAAGCCATATTGCTTGACAAGCTGCTGATGTTGCGGCTACATATTCTGCTTCCGATGTCGATAATGCAGTTGTTGATTGCTTTTTAGAACTCCAAGATATAGCTCCCGATTCGAGGCTAAAAATATTGCTTGAAGTACTCTTTCGATTATCTAAAGCTCCTGCCCAATCACTATCAATAAAATCAGATAATTTACAATTAAAATTATGAGAATACCAAATACCATAATCTGTAGTTCCAGCAATATAACGTAGAATTCTTTTAATAGCTCCGAAATGATGTTTACTTGGGCTATGCATAAACCTGGATACTACACCAACAGAGAATGCAATATCTGGTCGAGTATGAGTTAGATAAATCAAACCTCCAACCAAATTTCTGTAGTACCTTGCGTTTGTCAAACTTGTACTATCTTCAAATTTCAATTTCTCATTTACATTCATGGGTGTTGCTGTAGCTTTGCAATTAATCATGTTAGATTTTTTGAGTAGATCCATTGCATACTTTCTTTGTGAAATAAAAATTCCATCTGATCCTTACTTCACTTCCAACCCAAGAAAATAGTACAGTAGACCTAGATATGATATTTCAAAACTATTCATTATGTATTTTTTAAATTCTACTATAGAAGAATTAGATGAACCCATATATATAATATCATCAACATAGAGGCAAACCATTAGAATATTATGTTCATCTTCCTTTGTCGTATCATCTGGAATGTTCTCAGCTCCCTGTAGTACCAAATCAACTTCGTATTGAACCAGAATGACCTCCATCTTGAGCTGC
>LVTN01000668.1:67029-167650 GCA_001649415.1 Musa itinerans | reverse complement strand
ATTCATTATTCTCATAGTGGATTATCTCTATGATTGTGGTTTCATTTAATTCCACTGTATATTATGGCCTGCTAATATTTGTTCATATACAAATGTTATTCCTATTTATATCCCAATAATACTAGACCTTACCCTCATCACTAATGGTTGAACAGCGAAGTAGGTCAATTATAATCAACACGAAAACAGAGTACGTATTCGATGTATGGCCAACCTTTACTCTTCAACATAGTCACATCCAGAAAGACATGTTCTCTTTATCAACATAGCTATCTATTTAGATGTGAGTTAACAGTGACAGCCTCATATGAACTGTTCAAAAAGTCAGTCATAAAGGTTTTTGCTGTGCAGTCCAAATGGGTACTTTTGATTTCATTTATCCATTCCAGTCTCACCTTTAAATGTTGCCAGAGGGCTTCAAATTTTTGATCGTATTCCAAAGGATCAATGCATAGTCGACGAGACAACCTCATTTCTGTAATTAACTTGGGACATAAGATGTAACTTTTTTTCCTTGAACTTCCAAACCAAACGAAATTATAGCTAAGGTTACCTTCAGATATTGGTTGAGCTACAAGGCGAACATATATTGGGAAGCGGATGATCATCAACAACTGTAAGAATTGGATCCGGAAATGAAAGAAGAAGTTGCAAACTGCAATGGCCTGGATGTTCAGAAATACATTTTCCCACGCTTAGAAGAAACTTGTGTACTTGTATGGCAGCGGAGATACTGACGTCATAAGTTACATTTTTCTTAGCTTTAATTGCAAATCAAAATTGGAATTCAAGATTTCATTCATGACCAATATTGAGATCATTGGTTGGAGCGTTAGAAAAGTTGAAAAGTAAGGTCTAGTAATGGAAATATTCATGTGTGAAATGAAATAAAATAAATTAAGAGGATAATCTTATATTATTAATAATTAAAAGAGTCTAATTATATATAATTAATTTGGTCCAAAACTTAGTCTTTTGAATTGAATCAAACTTAACTCAAACTTATATATATAATTAATAATTGAAGGAGTTGTGCGTGATCCTCTAATATCATCGTCTCTCAACATCAATGATTGGATCCACTTACAGCTTGTCCGACACATCTCAAATCATTATTTTCTTTTGAGTAAATCATCTAAATTTTTTTAAAAATTTTGATAATTTTTTTATAGAACATTCCAACTTTAAGAAAATTCTATATAGCGCATTTAATCGTATGACAATATCATTTTACTTATATCTCCATCAAACCCACATCAATGATTGGATCCACCTACGGCTTGTCCGACACATCTCAAATCATTATTTTCTTTTGAGTAAATCATCTAAATTTTTTTAAAAATTTTGATAATTTTTTTATAGAACATTCCAACTTTAAGAAAATTCTATATAGCGCATTTAATCGTATGACAATATCATTTTACTTATATCTCCATCAAACCCACATCAATGATTGGATCCACCTACGGCTTGTCCGACACATCTCAAATCATTATTTTCTTTTGAGTAAATCATCTAAATTTTTTTAAAAATTTTGATAATTTTTTTATAGAACATTTCAACTTTAAGAAAATTCTATATAGCGCATTTAATCGTATGACAATATCATTTTACTTATATCTCCATCAAACCCACTATCACTTTCTCCTTCCTGTATCGTGTGCTATCTCTATCATTGCCCTTGCACCCACCATTAGCTTCACCCTCGAATCTACTATCTCCTTCTCCTTGCACTGCTTACCTTCCTCTCTGTACTATAAACTTTGTCACTAATAGCCCTTGCACACTGTAACTCTTGCGTGATGAAAGAAAGGACACAAAGACAATGATAGTTCAGTGGGTTCCACGAAGACGGGTGGTAGCTCATATATTACTTAAGCTACAATGGGAATATATATGGGAAGAAATTGCTGGTGATCATTAACAACCGTAAGAATTGGAGGAACAGAAAGAAGTAGTTGCAAACTGCAATGGCCTGGATTTAATCTAATTTGAGGAGTTTGTTCACCTCTGTCCATGAATAAGGATTATAAACTTGAGCGTAGACTGTATGCGTGAAAGAATTCGATTGATTTCGAGAGTTTGACTTGACTTTTCCCAGACTAGCAAGCAACTTTCGTGGTCAAAGTTTATTCACGTGATTGACATATAAAGTGCTCCTCTGATTTGCCGAGAGAAAGCAGGCATTGGCCTCTTAAACTTGTCCGTGTGTCAATCAGAATCAAAACTAGAACAGTTTCCTTGGAGATTTCATGAAATCCTTCGACTGTAGGCTCCAATTTTGAGGGAAATGATACCGAGATGCCATATGAACATTCCATTCTTGGAGATGGAATGGGGTAAGCATGCAGCCCAAACATTCACGAGCGAACAGAAACATGACATGAGGAGAAGAGGAGAGAAAGTATCGAATCGAGTTCACGAACACAAGTAATAGAAACCACGACGACATGGAATTGCTGCATTTGCTGCTTCCCCCCCTCCGTATTAGAAGCTTTGGATGCTGCTTACGGCGCTAGTTGTAAACCCCGCCCTCCTCTTGGAGACGACGTCGCAGCTCCGGCACCTCGGGCCCAAGGCCACCTTGACGTCGCCCTCAAAGTTGCATGGCTTGTCCTCGTCAATCCTCATCGCCGCCACGCTGTAACTCCTCGGCACCGCCGCTCCCTCGACGGACCGCAGCCTGCTCCTCGACGCGGCGCGGATGAGCTCGTTGATGTCGTCCTCGCCGCTGCTCATTTGCGGGCGGTGGAAGCTGCGGCTCTGGGCGCGCGGCATCGCGATGATCGTCGGCCCGCGCTGGGCCCTTCCGGCGCATCCGGCCATGCTGTTCACGTACAAGTCCCGGGCACGAAGCAGTGCTCGATAAGGGGCCTTGATGTACCGCATCAGCTTGTTCCCTCTTCTGCTTCCCTTGGTCATAGCGCTACACTAACATTGGATGCGAAGAGAGTCGTGCCGACTTGAAGTCGCTTAAATAGAGTTCTTCACTCGATTTCCTGAGGTATGGGGAAGCCGGAAAACGTTGGACCAATTCTAAGCCGGAAGAACCAGTCAACGGAGAACTTGTAAGAGACGTTCCCTTGAAGTGATGCAAATTACTCCGCTGAAATAATGTCCAGCATTTATATGCCGTTTTCTGATATCAATCAAATCAACCATATTCGCTTGTACGAACTTGACGGCTTCCTATTCTTCTCGATCACGAGTGTTCAGTCCAATTTGGCTGTTCATGTTAAATTTATGATTTGATTTCGAAGCAAGAAGAATGCTTCCAGGTCATAGATTTGCTGCTCGTATCGTTCGTTGTTTCTTTCAACTAGACTCGCCTCTAATGGGACAATTGAGTTGGCTTTTCTCGAGTCTGTCGTGATGCTTTCTTGCCTCTACCACTCTACGTGTCCCAATCTAATCATGAGTTCCATTGGCCATGGGTACTTGACTTTGACCTTTACTCGTTACAGCTAATACAATTAACACTTTGACCTTTACTCGTTATTGCTGATCCAATTAATTTAATGGCTCAAACTTGTCGAAAGAATTAAAAGGAAATATAATATGTAGCATGGTCTTAATTAAAACCAGACCAAATCGACCGATTCAATTGATTGGGTAGGGAATTCAAACCATCATTTATTTTTATTTTTATTTCATTCTTTTTTATATATTTTTATCATAATAATTTCAAAATAAAGATTTTTTTAATGACATCATGCTGGCGTCAGTCGGTGGAATAAAGCCGGTCTGACCGACTCGCGTACTGTTTCACAACATCGTTCGGTTATAAAAATATAAGGGGATAATGGCAGCTGTTGACATCTGAAGCATAAGTTACATTTTTTTTTAGCCCTAATTGCAAAATCAAACTGGAAGTCAAGATTTCATTCTGGACCAATAATGAAGTCATTGGTTGGAGCGTTAGAAAAATTGACCAGTCGAATATGATTTTATTTTTGTGATTCATGTGAGATGATAGTAAATGAAAGTCAATGCCTAATCTCATATCACTAATAATTAATATATATACACTAGACTTTATCTACAATCTATAAATCTAAAATTTTGAATTGAATTAATATCAAATTTAATATATGTTAATCTTATTAATCAATTTTTGATGCATCGAAGATATCAGACCCATTGTTATTCGATTTCTGGCACATACATCCAAGAGGCAAAAACTGTATACCTCATCACTCACGGGCTTCTCATATATTGTTTCTTTCTTTTGGAATAGCTTAATAGGCATTTGAGTAATTGCACTCCTACTTCGTTGCGTGTTATCGGTCGTCCATATTCTTATATTTGTAGTGCACCAAATCCCTCATAATAGACAGAGGATAATCGTAGCTATGTATATATATAATTTAGAGAGAGAGATAGAGAGAGAGAGAAATTGGTAATATTCAAATTTATAGGTATATATGGACAATTGGACTTCCTTTTATTAAGTCATGAAATTTACCATTTTCAAAGGGGAAAAAAGGGAATGTTACTGCATTCCCTGCTATAGAGTTGTGTAGTCAATCGAACGCGTTGTTGTGTTCCTCACGAGAAAGGAGGCTTCCTCTAATTCCATCGTCTGTCAAGACCAATGATCGGATCGACCTACGGCTCGTCGGACGCACCTCCACTTGTTGCTTTCATTTTCGTCGATGAAAACAAGCACGCCAAATTCTCATGTCATCATTCATGGCACACAGAAATGAACACTGTGGTCTATATTAAACAAGCATTCCTTCTAGATCAATGAGGGTTCATTAGATTATCACAAGACATGTATACATATATTATCACAAGACATGAATACAATGAAGCTTCACAGAAGATGCGAAGAATATCTTCTTCTACATTCACTAGTAGATTTCTCTCCTAATAAGTTTTAATCTCCAAAGAATGTCGACGACTCAACGAATTGCTTATTTCCTCCCTCGGAAGCAGTAAATTATATAGGCTCGGACGTTTACAGTTCTTGTTGATCACCGCACAAGCTAACCTGAAGAAGCTTAGGAGAAGCCCACCTTCCTCTTGGTGGCAACATCGTAGCTACGGCTCCTTGGCCCCAGGGCCCCCTTGAGGTCGTCCTGGAAGTCACACGGCTTGTCCTCGTCTATCCTCATCGTCGCCACGCTGTGGCTCCTCGGCACCAGCGTCCCGTCCTCCTTCACCGGGATGGCCCGCATCTTGCTCTTGCAAGCGGCGCGGATGAGCTCGTTGATCTCTTCCTCGCTGCTGCTCGTCCGCGAGAGCTGCCCGAATCCATGGGAGCGAGGCAGAGCGATGATGGGGCCACGCTGCGACTTGCCTGCGATCCCGGCCATGCTACTCTCGTACAAGTCCCGGGCATGCCGCAGCGCTCGGTATGGGGCCTTGATGTACTGGCTCAGCTTGCTCTCGCTGCCGTTTCCCTTGCTCATGGTGCGACCACTTGGTATCTCTAAATTATACTGCGAGGATGAGAAAAGAACAAACAGAAGATTGGATTCTGTGCCGTAGAAGAGATTGGAGTTGGAGTTATTTATATAGAGTAGTAGCTTCTTGGGGTTGGGGGGATCGAGGAAGGCTCACTGCAGTAGATAGACTAATTCAAGGGAGGTAATATTCGACTTGTAGGAAACGTTTGTCCGTTCATCTGACTTCAACCAAATCTACCAGCTAAGTTACGGTACTCCTCGGCGACTTTGTATCCAGTGGGAATCTTTGCAAGGGTTGACCGATCATTTTCAACTCTAATGATAATGATCTCCAAAATCGAAGAATGCATCCAAGCCAATGGAATAACGTGAAGTGTAAAAGCTGCGGTCTTCCCAGCTGCAGATTTGAATGGGAGATGGAACAGCGACGTTAGAGCCAATGATCAGATAAGAAAGTATCGATGAATTTGTCATGGAGGGCATAATTTAGGAGGAGAGATTACCGGTCTTTCACACTGTAGACAACTGATATTTTATTGAAGTTACTGTTTTCTTGGTCTTCGTCAATAGGTTCTCCATCTTCTCGTAATGTGGAAACACAACCAAGAATAGTTCCGTTCAAAGTCCTGTCCGAATTAAGACGCCGTTTGAGCGAGAATGGGCGTTGACCACATGCCTTTGACCCGGTTGGTTGGATCCCCAGCATTTGAAGACGCTCGCTAATGTGAAAACATGTAGGAAGGGACGGAAACTGTGGCCTCGGTTCTAATCGTGTGCAGGAAGAAGACGCTCCCTAATGTGAAAACATGTAAGAAAGGGATGGAGACTGTGGCCTCAGTTCTAATCATGTGCAGGAAGTGTAGTAGCTTTTGTGGTTCATATCTCCTCTCTATTAATTTCATCAACAACTAAAAAATCAACACCAATAACACATGATTAGACTTAATAATCAGAATCGAGAAGCTGAAGCAAAGGAATGGCGGCGTTAGGAATCAACAAAGAAAGGATGGATATGTTTCAGCTCCCAACTTGGCACGACCCGAGAACTACGATGACGACCCGAGCAGCCTGCAGCCCAGCCCATGGACGTGTCTATCTGTGCATCAAGATACACTTAGGGCAGATGATTCAGGATCAGAAATGATAGATATGTTAATCGCGAATATGTTCATGTATATTCAAACTTCTCCCAGATTCGACTTCGCTGTACTTGTCTTGTGTACTATCAACCCTACATGAGTGAAGTACCTGGTGGGAGTCGTCTTGCCTATTTTTGAACTGCACAGACCCAATCGACTAATAGACCAAAAGGGATTGGAATTGGGATAAAGATGAATGGCTAAAAGAATTGGTGCAAAGAGCACTCCATGACTGTTGCCACCTCCACTGATGGATAGCCAAGGAGTGACCATTCAACACCCTTTTTTCTGGACTGTAGACTCACGCAAGGTCGATGATGGTGGAGCCTGCAGTGACAGCCACTTCGGTGGCCACCAAACATGGGCTTGACCGCCATCAACCACGCCTTGCTTTGGTTGAACGGCAGCAGCTTGACGAACGAAACAGGCGAGTGGACGTAGCGTTTGCATGCTTCCCTACGTCACGTACCCTTTACGCCAAGCTTGTACCTAAACAATCTTACGTGAACATAATTTCTATGTAGGATCGTCGTGCATGGCAATCGTAGACATCAGTATGACACACAAGAAAAGATTTCTGCGGCATCCCGAAAACATTAGTGTAGAATCTCTAAATGGGCTTTGATACAACATATTTTGAGGCCCTAGACACGTCACAATTGACGCCACACACCAAGTCAGAGCCATGCCAAGAGGCTATGCCACACATCCCATCCCGCGCGTCCCATCCTGAGAGCCCGTACCAAGAAGCTATCACACGTCCTGTCCCGGGAGCTCGGGGCGGTGCCATCTGACGCTGCTCTGCACGTCCCGGAGCGACGACCAGTCAAAAGGGCCGTCCCATCCCTAGAGGGTCGACGGCCACGCCAAATCGACGCACCATCAACCCTCGCGCAATAGTATAAAACCCCTGGCCTCTGGCCAAAGAGGAGGAAAAAAGGGAAAGAAAAACAATCCCTCTCGTTACTAAGTTGCTCATTGGAGGGGCCACAGTCGGGGATCACTCGGCGAAGGCCAATTTTACAGGAGGACGACCACTTGTGGGCAGCGAGGGACTCGGCCCGGGGGACGCCATCCACCCGGCAACGAAGAGTTGTCATTCGGCCCGGATCCCGACCAACGCTAGCCAGCACTCCCTCCCGAGGACCTGGCCACCTCATCGTCCAGATCACCCTACATCGACCCGCGGACCTAGCCGTGCTGACTCACCAGCCATGACATACTTGCTCGCTAACATCTTGGTGCCAGAGGAAGGACCATGCCGCAGGAGCATCTGGCTGGAACTCTCTTGGAGGGAGAATCACCGACCGACCTCCCTTCCGTCGAACCTGAAAGTCAGGTCCTCCCCACTCCCGGAGATGGGGGGATCCCGACTTCAACGCCAGATCGCTACTGGTGCTTGTTCAACGACCTAGGGTTGTCGCCCTCTGGACTCGCCACAAGACCCTCGGCCGTGACACCCGTGGCATTCCTTGGCCTGACCAAGCAAGTACAGGCCATGGCGGGCATGATGCAGATGCTCACTCCACTCATTCCTCAGATCGTGCGGCTAGCGACTCCCCCGACTGACCCGACCCGGCAGAGGCCGAGCGGGGAGCAGGTCGGGACCGGAGAAGCCCGAGAAGAACCGATGGACCCGAGAGGTCTGCCCGAGCAGAACATACCCGCAACATGCCGAGTCACCCTACCCCACTTCGAGCCTGACACTGTATCATCCGACTCGGCGGACGACTCGCTTAGGGCCTAGTGATTGTGGGTCAACCAACGCCTGGACGAGTTCCAGCGCAAGTTCCAAAAATTGTGGAGCGAGTCCAGTGAAGACGGCTCAGGTGGGTCCCCTTTCACTCAGGAAGTGCAAGACAAGCTAGTACCCCTTAACTTTAGGTTGCCGACATTGGAGACATACGACGGAGGCTCCGATCCCGCGGAGCACATCTCCGCATTTCATGCTCAGATGGCCCTCTATGGCACCTCCGATGCATTAATGTGCCGGGCATTCCCGACCACCCTGAGGGGACCGGCACGAGAGTGGTTCAGCCGGCTACGTCAATCCTCGGTCTCATCCTTCGACCAGCTCGCCATGGAGGTCGAGCAGAACTTCCTCGCCAGCATGCGACCTGGGCCTTCTATGACCACCTTGCTCGCATTGTCTCAACACGAAGACGAGCCGCTATCTCATTTCATGGCACTCTTTGCCACTGAGATTCGGGGATTCCCGGACGCTCACCCCTCTCTAATCATGCAGGCATTTCTAATAGGTCTAAAGCCTTCGAGGTTCTTCTGGTCGTTGATCGAGAAGCCACTGGTGATCGTCTCCGAAATGCTATAGCGCGCCAACCAGTACGTCGCCGCCGAAGCGTTGGTGGCAAGAAAGCGTATGGAAGGCAAGAGGCCAAGGGCGAAACAATCCCAGGAAACAACATCAGTAACCCTGGCGCCACACCGCCGGGGGCCTGATCGACAAGAGCTACTACTCTCGAGGCCCTTGCCTCTCCCCCTGAAAACATCCCGCATCGAGATCTTTCTTCAAATTGGGGAAAAAGGTCTCTTGCGATAACCTCGTCCCACTCACAAGGATCGGTCTAAATATTATGATAACCTCGTCTGAATCCTATGAAGTGCATCTTTGGAGTCAGCTAAGGGAGGTTCATCAGCTTTATCATTCATCAAAGGGGGATAGACACCAACCCGGAAAAGGTGTGGGTCGTAATCGAGATGCACTCCCCCCGCTCAGTCAAGGAGGTACAGCAACTTGCCGAGAAGATGGCAACACTCAGCAGCCATATTCTCGTCGGGCCTGAGGCGCGGTACCCCCCGATCGAGAAGTTAGCTCTCGCTCTCATGAAGATGGCCCGGAAGTTGCAGCCCTACTTCCAAGCCCACACGATCAAAGTGATCACCGACCAGTCGCTACGACAAATCCTTTCCAACTTCGACGCGTCAGGTCGCATGCTGCGATGGTCGATCGAGCTCAACGAATTTGACATTTAGTACTCCCCCAGGACCACCATCAAAGCTCAGGTATTGGCTGATTTCGTTTCCGAGCTAACCCCTGAAGACCTTGACGTGGGGTAGGATAACAATTATAACACGTGGACGACTCATCCACTACCGAAGCGGCCGGTATCGGGCTTATCCTCAAGGACCCGTCAAGAGAAACCTACGAGAGGACACTCCAATTACAATTCCGAGCTACCAACAACGAGGCCGAGTATGAGGCGTTACTCCACGGCCTGCGCCTCGCTCTGGAGATGCATGTTGACAACCTTGAAGTCTTCAGTGACTCCTAATTGGTGACGGGACATGTCAATGGGAGCTACGAAGCCCGCGACCCAACGATGGCGTTGTACCTGATGGAGGCAAAGCGGCTCGCCCATCGCTTCAACCGTCTCTCAATCACTAGAATACCTTGGACATAGAACATGCGGGCCGACACACTAACCAGGTCGGCTTCCGCCCGCATCCTGGCGTCAGCCCCAGCAATTGAGTCCGTAACGGCACCGACGATGGTGACTCACGAGGTCGCCGAAATAGGTCTACCACCAAACTGGATGAAGGAGATCCTCCGCTTCAAGATGGGCGGAAAGGAGCCTGACGACCCAGCGACCGTGAGACGGTTGAGGCCAACCCAAGCCTGGTATTGCATCATCGGCGGGAGGCTGTACCAAAGGGCCTTCTCTCAACCTCTCTTACATTGCCTCATGCCATCATAAGTTGAGATGATCCTCGCCGAGCTCCCCGAGGGGATCTGTGGGGAGCACATCAGGGGACGAACCTTAGTCTTTAAGATTCTTCGACAGGGGTGCTACTGGCCAACCATGCGTTGGGACGCCATGTCATGCATACAGAAGTGCCCACAATGCCAAAGGCACGCCCGACTACCACACCAGCCGACGGTTCCCCTTACCCCGATGGACGCGGCCTGACTCTTTGCCTAATAGGGGCTTGATCTTCTTGGACCTTTCCCTCCAGCATCGAGATAGCAGCGCTTTCTTATAATCGGCATCGACTACTTCACAAAGTGAGCCAAAGCCGAACCCTTGGCCTCCATTATCGAGAAGCAAGTCCAAAGCTTCACATGGAAGAACATCATCACCCGGTTCGGGATCTCGAAGGCTATCATCGCTGACAACGGAGCTCAATTCAATAATGCTAAGTTCAAGGCCTATTGTCAATCATACAGGATCCAGCTGAAGTTCAGCTCGGTCGTGCACCCCCAATCCAATGGCAAGACCGAGGTAATGAATCGGGCGATTTTGGAAGGCCTTAAGAGGAGGATCTCGGGCGCGCACGGAGCTTGGGTGGACGAGCTCCCCAGCGTATGAGACTGAAGCAGTCCTTCCGCCCGGGGGAATGCAGACAACTCCCAAAACCACCTCGGGGGAGTTTCCGTTCAGCCTCGCGTATGGGACTGAAGCAGTCCTTCCGCCCGACATGGTGTTCCCAACCCTGTGCATCTCCAGTTACAAACAAGGAGACTCCGAAGAGGGCCTCCGAGCAAACTTAGATCTCCTCGAATAAAGGAGAGCCAATGCACATCTACATACTTTGGCATACAAGAAGGCAACAACCAAGGTGTACAACCGCAAAGTCCGCTCGCGACCAATCAAGGTCATGGACCTCGTCCTCCGAAGGACGGAGGTGAGCGACCCAACCCGAGCAAGGGGAAAGCTTGCGCCTAACTAGGAAGGCCCATATTGGGTCTATGACATGGTTCGAGAGGGCACCTACCGACTCGAAACCATAGAAGGGAGCCCCTTGCCAAGAACGTGGAACGCGACAAACCTAAAGAAATTCTACCCGTGAGAAAAACAAGTCGGGATGCAGAGAAGACATGTGAAGCACGTGCATACACAGTCAGGAAAAAACAAGTCAGAATTTCAGAATAAAAGTGTTTCTGGATGAAAGAGAAAATACACATGGTGGTCGGGCAGTACAGTTCCAAACCCGACCAGATCAAAAGAAAGGTGGTGTAGCACCTAGCTCGGGGGGGAGTCTCGGGCCCATCACCGAAGGGGGCGTCCGTCGGCATGTCGATGCCTTGGTCCGTCATGTTGTCGGCAAAAGGGTCTGACTCCAGCTCCAGGTCTGGGTACTTCGCACGAAAGCGAGCGCAGGCCACCCGGTACCCATACTCGTACGTGGCCCGCCCTGACCGCACCAGGCCGCGTTCAAACCCGGCAGACGCCTTGTACCCGACGATCGCCTCCTCGATCTTTTTGGGCAACTCCAGCTGCTCCTCCATTGGGACCTCCACAACAACCTAGGCTGTGGACTTGGCGGTCTCGACGTCATGGGAAAGGGTCAGTAGCTCGTTATCCAGCGATTAGACGTGCGACCAGCTTTCTTCCAGCTCGGTCTTCAAACGAGCCACCTTCTCACCCAGTGCCGAGACATGCTCCTCGGCCACGGCAACAACCTCTACCCCCCCCGGCTCTCAGCTCCAGGTTCTCTTGTCGGAGGGTGGCGTAGGCCTCCAACTAGCGCCCGATCACCCGCCTGGCGTCGAGGACCCGGTCGATCAACGCCATGCCATAGTGCTGATTCTGCACGAAGGTCGATGTCAACACTCAGGCAAGAGGGGATCGAGTAGGGAAAGGAAGCCACCACTTACCCAGACGAGTGACTTGGCTACCCGCTCTGCCAGCACTAAGGAGGGGGAGCTGTACAGGTCCTTGGCTATGACTAGGTGGAGCAACCCCCCGATGAACTCCTAGGCAATAGGCCCGTCGCCCCAGATGCAACTGTCGGCCCAAAGGGTCGACCACCGGGTGGCATAAGGGGCCCCCGGCTCCTTGGCCGGAAGATCGGCCATATTTGGGGCCTGGTACTGCTCACCACCGGCCAAGGAGTAGACGCAACATAGCTCCCGTATCGGCAATGGGCCCATCGACGCCCTCTTGGACGTCGCTACCGGAGGACCCGGCCGATCCCTTCTCCTTCATGCCCACCGAGCCCTCCCCCTGGGGGTCGTTCCCGGGCAATTCCAGGATGGGGCTCGAGCGAGTGGTTGAGCCCGTGGGTGTTTTCTGAGCCAAAGCATTCGTCCTCTTTGAAGGGCACCCCTCTGCCGGAGATGCCGGCACCCTCTTCGGAGCACCCCCTGTGGGGGCTCATCTCTGCTTCAACTATCCCCTCCTCGGTCATCTCCTTAATTGCCCAAGAAGATGATAGGATACCCCTCAGTCGATCCACGACCGTTGTTTCTCCATCAGAGAGCGACGAGGGGGCATTATCGATGGTCCGAAAGGCCCACCCAGTGCTGAAGCCCCACTCTTGGCTGCAGCTAATAAGGAAGAAGCGCCTCTTCCAACCCTTGTTGTTGGAAGGCGAACCAATGATCTTGAAACCGCTACGGGCGATCAAGTAGTACCCGCCTGGCCCCCTGCCCAAGCGAAAACAAGCCAGAAAGAGGGCCCGGGATGGCTCGATCCCAGCCCCCCGACATTCCCAGATGAAGGCCACCAGGTACTGTCATGAGTTTGGCGACACCTGGGATGGTGAGATCCCCCAAAGGCAAAGACGGTCCCTGATGACAAGGTGCACCGAGAACCGTAGCCCCGCCTTGAGCGCCCCCACGGTTAGCATGGACCCATCAGGAAACTGATCATACGACCGTTGCCCGGGCCGAAGGACGTGCAGACCGTAACACTCCGGGTTGCGGTAGCAATCCCAGAGTACTCTCAAAAGGTCCTCGGACACCACCAAGTCCACGTCGTGTCACGACTTGAGAGGCTCAAGCGCAGTCGAACTCCCTGAGGCCTCCGAGGAGGCAATACCCAAAGACACACTAACCACCTCGTCCCGAGGACTCCTAGAAGAAGGAGAAGAAGGAGAATGAGAATGAAAAGGAGATGGGGAAGGAGACAAAGACAACAACGAAGACAATGACGGAGACATCCCGACCTCAAAGTTGCAAGAAAGAAGCCGGGGCGTGAGACGAAGGACTGAAGCAGAGAGGATGACGGAGTTGCAAGAAGGGAGCCGAGGCATGGGACGGGGGACTGATGGCTAAGATGATGACAACCGCCCTGGGTGGGGTTTATAAAATGCGGGTTGTCCAACGTGGGGTGGCGATTAGGGCTTCCCAAGTAGGGAAACAATCATTGCATTTAAGGCCTATCACGAGCCCTCAGATCCACTAGATTCACCCGCCTCGGAGCCCCCGCCAGAAGCATCCCATCACCCGAGGCCCGCCGTCGAAGGCCATTCAAAATAAAAGTTTCCCGCCAGGCCAAGTGACGATTCGCTCGGCCCGCCACGTGGCATGATGGCGTCTTGGCACAAATCGACGTCCAGGTATGAGTCGCTCGGTCCACAGGTGTGGCTCCTGCCCGTGTCGCTCCAGATCGCTCTCGATAGGCGACCCGCCGGTACCAAAGCCTGAGCTCGAGTATAGTCACTCGGCTCGCGATTCTAGCTCCTGCCCGGGTCACTCCAAATCGCTCTCGACAAATGACCCGCCAACACCGGAACCTAACGCCCGAGTCACACCTCACGGCTGATTCGATGCCTAAATCGCATCTCGGACAATATAGCGCCTAAGTCACACCTCGCGGTCGGCCCAATGCATGAGTCGCATCCCGGTCGATCTAACACCCGAGTCACACCTCGCGGTCGACCCAATGCAGAGTCGCATCCCGACCGATCTAACGCCCGAGTCACACCTCGCGGTTGACCCAACGCCCACCCTCGTCCGACGTCCGAAGTCACACCTCGCGTCTCTAACCGAGCCACTTTAATTCGCTCGCCGACTCGCAAACTTGGGGGCCATAACTCTAACCCGTGCCAAACCGATTATTCGACCTATGACATGTTGGTCATGCGTCACCGAGTCATGCCTCGTCAGGCCTCGACTGCCCGATCAACAGAGTCAATCCTGCCCGAGGTGCGGGGCACCGCCCCACTAATCGCCTCACGATGAGTCAATTCTGTGTCCCCTCGTAAGCGACCAGCATCCCTCCAACTCAGGCATGTCTCCTGGCCCGTTTAGGACCCCACAACACACCTTGGCGGGGGAGAAGTGATACAGCATATTTTGGGGGCCTAGACACGTCACAGTTGATGCCACACACCAAGTCAGAGCCGTGCCAAGAGGCTATGCCACACGTCTCGTTCCGCTCGTCACATCCCAGGAGCCCGTACCAAGAAGCTACCACATGTCCCGTCCTGGGAGCTTGGGGCGGTGCCGTCTGACGTCGCTCTGCATGTCCTGAAGCGATGGCCAGTCAGAAGGGCCATCCCATCCCTCGGGGGTCGGCGGCCATGCTAAATGGATGCACCATCAACCCTCGCGCAATAGTATAAAACCCCTGGCCGGCCTCCGGCCAAAGGGGAGGAAAAAAGGGAAATAAAAACAATCCCTCTCATTACTAACTTGCTCGTTGGAGGGGCCACAGCCGGGGATCACTCGACGAAGGCCATTTTTGCAAGAGGACGACCACTCATGGGCGACGAGGGACTCGGCCCAAGGGACGCCATCCACCCGGCAGCGAGGAGTTGTCAATCGGCCTAGATCCCGACCAATGCTAGCCAGCACTCCCTCCCGAGGACCCAGCCACCTCATCATCCAGATCACCCTACAGAAAGCTCCCGACATCGACCCGCGGACCTAGCCATGCTGACTCACTAGCCACGGCATACTTATTTGCTAACAGGTTTCTCGACGACTGAATAATTTCCAAGTTGTATGGTGATGCTTTGCGTTTACTGTATGATAAGGCATATTTTAGTCCCCAGATAAATCACCACCGACGTCACACGCCATGTCCCAACCAATGTCAGAATCTCACACCTCACGCCATTAGAACCTCGTGACACACGCGAAGCCAGGTTCCGTACTGAGATACTATGCGACACGACTATCCCGAGGGCTCGGGGCGGTGTCGTTTGATGCCACTCAGGCATCCCTCAAGACGTCAGCTCGTTAGAAAAGTCATCCCATCCCACAAGGGTCAGCGGCCACACCAAACCGAGACGCAACCAATCCTCGCACAATAGTATATAAACCCCTGGCCGACGCCCGGCCAGGGGAGGGAGAAAATAAAGATAAAAATACTCCACTGACTTGCTCGTCGAAGGGGCCAAAGTTGGGAAGCACCCGACAAAGGCCATTTTGCAGGAAGGCGGCCACCCCTGAACGACGAGCGTCTCAACCCGAGAATTGCCATCCAGTGCACGAGGATGCGCTGCCATTCATCCCAGAGTCGGAGAGACGTGTCCCATCACAAACGGCACCCAGGTCGGCAGACCGAGAAACGCTGATCAACCTCTTTTCACAAGGACCCAATCGACCCCGCCAGCTCGACTCTTGCTCGAGTCGCTCCGAAACGACCACCCCCGAGCGGCGAGCATCTCGACCCAAGAGATACCTTCCATTGCACAAGGGAGAGCAGTGAGACGGCCCGAAGCCCGATCAACATCGACCATCATTCCTTCCCGAGGGCACGACCATCTCATCATCCTACTCACTCCACGAGAAGCTCCCGACATCAGCCCGCAGACCTAACCGTGCTGACTTATCAGCCACGATACTTTTGTTCACTAACACCGTACATATATAACGTCTGAGTATAAACAAGTAATGAGAATGTGTCGTATGACTCATCAACCACGATACTTTTGTTCACTAACACTGTACATATATAACGTCTGGGTATAAACAAGTAATGAGAATGTGTTGTATGGATGTAACATCTTAATATGTGATGCATGATGATGCGTCATATTATACTTAGTGTAGTAAATATTACATATTATATGCAATAGATGCATCGACTTGTAGCTAGCAGGACTATAATATCGAGAACTTTTATGCAAATGGATGAAATTTCGAATCTTCAATATTGGCCCATCAACTTTTTGAAAAATAATCAATAATAAAATAAAGTAACTCGATGTATACAATATGATGATATCAAATGTTATTTTATAGCCTCTCGATGAGGGGTGAATGTTCCAACATCACATCACGCTTCATCACACATTGAATTGACATCATACATGCATCGATCCCAACTAAGTATCATCTTGACATGATAATCATAATGTTTGACGATTCAATAGACACTTTCACGATTAAATAAAGATCAATAATATTTCTACTTAATTACTCCATGAATTAACTCCAAACTCAACTGCAACAATGACTGGTTCTCCGCCCGCACGCTCACGACGTTGTCTTTGTGGGAACTATCTCCCAATTTCAAACCTGTGACAAGACTTAGATCGACTTCCAAACCCTAACACGCGAGACCAATAGTGTACACGAAAAATTAGATTCCGTAAATATCAACTTCACCATGCGAAATGTTCGCGTAGGGGAGCACCAACTAAGTAGTCTCTCTAATCAAGTAATGATGTCATGAAGAGTAGCAGGGAACCTTCTCTTCTACGATTCCTAGATACCAAAACTTCGTCCAGTGTTTCTACGCATCCTTCCAGCTTTACGTCATACGTATGCCGCTTTTGGAGATGCGACCAGGGCCTGTGGGTCCCTCCTGCACTTGTTCATCGTGGGTCCCATTTGCATCGAGCTCGGGAAGCAGTGGCATCTCATGCACCACGGTTCGGATCAAATTAAGATCATGCACGTAGCACTACTAATCCCTGCTCTCTGTCTCTCTCTCTCTCTCTCGCTAGCTGTGGGCCCATCATCCCGTGGGAGACACAGGGCCCCTCGTGGGATCTCCTCCCCGGTTTCTTTTTCTCATCGCACCATACTGCTGCATGCTACAAAGCTGAGGTCATGGTCAAGGGAGTTTGTTGGCAACACCAGCAAATAATGCTCTGCCTCTGCTCTCCGCCTTTGACCGGTCAGCCACCGCAAAAGTACTGCAAAACTCGTGCGACACTGCGACCCTAACATTATTGCTTCCTTCTGCCGTTCCCACAGTCTGCGTGCGTTGTAAACCGCTTGTCTTCTAGTCACGACGACGTCACAACCCACGCTCGATCGAAGAGATTACGGATTTACATTACATTACATGAATCGAGAGATCAAAGATGCGTGCAAATAAAGAAGGGAAGGATTACTTTTGGATGGTGGAAGAATAGATTGGAGAGCAGGAGAGAGCTCTCGTGAGTGTGGAGTCCTTCATGTGCCTGTTGTCTCGAGAGCCTGGCAAGAGGTGGCCACTGCATTTGGTCCCCTCTTTATGAGTGGAAATTAGTGCTTACACCACTCTACCATTCAGTCACCCGAGTGGTAGGTGCTTTTTCTTCTTCCAACAGTGTTTTCCATCCTCAATTATTTTTTGACGAATTATTATAACAATTATTTACTTATAGTATGAGGATTTCTTACTTCCATTGTGAGTGTAGACAGTTCCAGTCACCATTTACAGCAGATGAAATTGAAATGGGATCCTGAATCTGCAAGAACAAATCGATTATGCTGCCTCAGTCATCGGGAGAGATGAGTTGCATTAATGTGGGGCAGTCCCAAGGCACCATCAGTCTTAGACGATGTTGGTCAAACTGAGATGTGGACTGGACTGCTCCTAAGTTAGTGGGCATCATCTTGCATCCACAAACTGCATGCTTAAACCTCATGTCAAATGGCAAAGCCATCAACGGGTCATGCTGTGTGGGAGCATATGGAAGAGAATACTGACCTGGAAGCAATAAGAAACGATGGATGATAAGATGTGATGTTTCTGAACAAGAAAATATTCGAGGGAAGCAATAAGAAACGATGGATGATAAGATGTTATGTTTCTGAACATGAAAATATTCGAGGACACACAGCATGTTACCTCGAGAGAAACTTACATCAGACCGAAACCGATGTCGTATTGCAAGTGTTCTCCATCCGATGCTTTTACGCTTGTGATCTCGGAGGGAGTTAACGAAGAAGAGGAATTCCAGCTCTCGTGAATTCCGGTCCACCATGACATACGCAAGGTTGTGCACAGTTCTTGGGGCGGCATGTGTCGATGCATCAGTGGCTCGAGCCACGGGACCCATGTTAGGTCGCCAGCCTCCATGTCACAGTAGGTAGATAGATACTCTCGCTTCCTCTTTCTTTTCATGCCACGACAGGCACTTTAAGCTGATGAATAGCGTGTAATTGCAGTGTTGATTACAAGTTGGAGAAGTTGATGCTTTTGAGTTTTGTAGGTTTTACGTTCTTTCGATTCTTTCTATGGGTATACTGCTCATCTACTGTTGAACACTACGTGGGAGAGTCCCTCTTCCTGGTAGGCGAAAACGAAGTCCACCCAAGACTCATCCGGAGGACTGCAATCCCACGTTAAGTCACACCATTTTTTCGTTATCTTTTACGCCCTAGAGAGGAATTACTGTCACAATTGACGTAAAATAGGTCAAGGTCTTTAACATGCGTTTTGCACTCGGTGTCTTCTTTTTCTTCTTTTTTTTCTTTTCTATTTTTCCCAAAAATACCACTTTTTTACCATTCTGTTTATTTCCTATATAATGTTTTATTTTTTTTAAATCCCCTCCCCGCAGCCTTAAGTTGTTACCTCTTCTAACACAGTATTTTATTTTATTTTTATTTTCATATAGGGTCTTTTGATTTTTTAAAAGATAAAATTATCTTTAATCTTCATCTTATCGTCATCACCTTCTACGTTTAAGTCAGTGAAATCTTCAGTGAAATCTTGAAGGAGATTATCACATTTGAGCTTTCCCTCTTTCCTCCCTCATATAGTTATGTCTTTTATATGTCTTTCATACGAGTAAGACATGAGTTATTTTATTTCTGAAGTAAAATAAGTATGTTTTTTTAATACAAAAGGTGAAGAGAAAAATTATAATAATAATATAGTCTATTGAAGAGATAATGTGTAATAATAATATATAAAAATGATGACGAGAGATGACGGAGACAATGGACAAATAATAAAGATGACACTAAATAGAGTGAAGAGTGAGGTAATCTTATCTCTTAGAAAAAAAATATATCAGAAAAAAAAGAGATTATTTTAAGAAACCTACTTTTTATAATTAATGTATAACTTGATATCTGGCTAATCTGAGAGGCTTTTTCTTTACACGAGCGATGTTTTTGGGTGAAAGAAAAAAATGAGATATCTCATGAGGGCAAAAATGTCATTATGGAAATGTCCGTGGTTTCATTGGAAGAGAAAGTGATGGGGGAGACAACGGCGACAAGGAAGGCCGGAATGCACGTGCGGTGCGCAGGCCGAGACGCCACGACCACCGGCTTCACCCGGTCATACTCCGCCCTCCCTCCCTCCCTCCCTTCCCTTCCCTTCCCTTCCGACTCCCCCGTGCCCAACTTTTATTTCTCTCGAGGCCCCTTTAATTATTTTTTTATTCTTCCTCTTTTCAAAATCCTTTTTTTATTCGCCTTTAATCGCATCTCTCTCTCTCTCTCTCTCTCCCAGTGACTGTCTCTGTGTGTCCTCGTGGCTTGCCAGGCTGAGATAGATCTTACACTCCCCCCTCTGAGGCTCCTCCTTATCTCCCTCATCAGTCTTCTAACGTGATCTTTTGGACTCAAAAGTTGCCAAGTTGTTGTCTTTCTCTGATTTTTGAGTTCCTTTTCTTTGGTGGGAAGGTTAAATTTGGGTTAGATCTCCGTCCCTGGCTCTTATTTTGCTCTCCCCTTTTTACCTCCTGATCTGGGCCTTTGCTCGCGTATGATTTCGCCTTTTTCTACCCTCTGTGTGGGTCTCTGCGTGTGTGAGAGAGCTTTAGCGACGGAGGGAGAGAAGGAGGCTTTGGGGTTCCAGAACAGGGGCGGAGATCGATCATAAGTCCATAATGGTGGTTATGATGACGAGTTGTTTCTTTTGACCGGCGCCACCCAAGCCTCCTCCGGAGCGCAGCGCGCAGCGACGCCTCCAGCAGAGCAAAAGGCCACTCTCGACTCCGGTCCTATTTGCTCCTCTTCCTCCCGCTGCTAATCTTCTCCTCCCCCCCTGTTTCTTCTCTTGTTTTGGCTTAAAAGTCGAATCTTGGAATCTAAAGCTGAGTTCTTGAGGCCCCGAACGATGCCGCAATACCAGCAGCAGGCTTCGTGGAGGCTGGAGGGCGGTGGGCAGGTCATAGATCTGGAGACCGCCGTCAAAGATGGGATCTTGGGCGGCGGAGGCCTCCCGGCAGGTAAAGACGGGAGTTTTGGGGCTTCTGCCGAGAAGCTCGACCTCAAGAAGATGATCGAGGAGCTCGACTCGGCGGCGGAGGAGGATGTGCCCTCGGTGTTCATCTGTCCCATCTCGCTCGAGCCAATGGTGGATCCCGTCACGCTCTGCACCGGCCAGACCTACGAGCGCGTCCACATCCTCAAGTGGTTCTCCCTGGGGCACCTCACCTGCCCCACCACCATGCAGGAGCTCTGGGACGACGCCGTCACCCCCAACCAAACCCTCCACCAGCTGATCCACGCTTGGTTCTCGCAGCGATACCTCCGCCTGAAGAAGAGATCCGAGGACGTCCAGGGCCGCACCGCCGAGCTCGTCAAAACCCTGAGGAAGGTCAAGGGGCAAGCCAGAGTGCAGGCTCTCAAAGATCTCCAGAAGATACTCGCCGCCCACCCGGCCGTTAAGAAGACCGTGGCCGACTCCGGCGGCGTCGCGCTTCTTTCTTCTCTGCTCGGCCCATTCACCTCCCACGCCGTTGGCTCCGAGGTGATCGCCATTCTTGTCAATCTTAGCTTGGATTCGGACACAAAGGCTAATTTGATGCAGCCCGCAAAGATCTCGCTCATGGTTGACATGCTGAACGAAGGAACGATCGATACCAAGATCAACTGCACCAGATTCATCGAAATGCTGATGGAGGAGAAGAGTTTCCGCTCTGAGGTCGTGACAAGATTGAGTCTTTTGGTGGCGCTGCTGAGATTGGTGAAGGATAAGAGACACCCAAACGGCATTGTGGCGGGGCTTAGCTTGCTCAAGGCTATCTGCTTTCATGAGCAAGTCCGAAGCTTAATCGTGAGCATCGGAGCAGTCCCGCAGCTCGTCGAGCTGTTGCCGAATCTGACTGCCGAGTGCTTGGAACTGGCTTTGCACATCTTGGATGATCTCTCCACCATAGCCGGAGGCTGTTCGGCATTGAAGGATTGCGCCCAAACCATTCCCATTGCAGTGAGACTTCTGATGAGGGTGTCCGAAGCCTGTACTCAATATGCATTATCTATACTGTGGGCAGTCTGTAAGCTCGCACCCGACGAATGTGCTCCTCTTGCAGTAGAGGCTGGGTTGGCTGCAAAGTTACTGCTCGTCATCCAGAGCGGTTACAGTCCAGAGCTAAAGCAACGGGCGGCCGAGCTATTGAAGCTCTGCAGTCTCAATTACACGACGACTCTGTTCATTTCGAAGTGCAAGCTAACGAGGACGATTCAATGACGGAAGAAGGCGATCACCGTACTAGTCGTTCCAATCGGGAGTGAGCGAGGCCACTGGTCGGATGATGCATGATTGGAATTAGCTACATTGCAATATCAGAATGAGGTAAGATGATCATGGCAGGCAACAGGGTGGGGTGGGGTGGGGTGTACAGGAAGTTTGGAGGGATATGAGCTCTTGTCTTGTGTGTATAGTATGTACACTTACAGTTCTCATTCTTCATACACGAAGGAGCATCTAAATGTGGATGATCGGTGGTGAAGAGCGAAGCTGGTGTGGGAGTTGGATCGATCCGCTGCTCGGTGAGGTAGAGGTTGTAGTCCTCAATAAGCTCGTCGATCTAGGATTTTGGTCATTCCCATGTGATTATATTCCAGATTGTGTGTCTGCAAGAGCTTGTAAATCTTCTTCCTGTTATCGTTAAGACTGCGAGAATTCATACCAAAATTTTTGTTTCAGCTAGTCGATCTTTCATATCTGTTCTTGTTCCCAAGCTGCAGCCTTCAGCTGGCAGGTAATTATCAAGTGTTGGTTGTATCGAATAATCTTATCCATTGCCATATCGTTTGATGCTGACGGAGCTTTAAAGCTTTGACTGTATCTCGTTGAACGCCAACACTCGTATTTATTTCTCCCCCCACCCACTCCCCGGAGGTGATAATGGAAGTGACCGAAGCCAAGGTTTAGGTCTTACCGCAGGTGCCCCTATTGCTTGAGGTTGTGATGGCCATGGACCGCTGCAGACTGCTAAAGATTCACCGGCAGTAACTTTGCCATGACATACAACTCAAACACTGCTTCAGGGCTCCGTGGACAAGGAGGAGACGTTTCTTCCAGGGCGTGCCACTTAAAGGAAGGAGGACAAGACCGGAGATGGAGAGGCGTGGGCTGGCTTGACATGCACGGAGTACCTTGGTAGGATCGATCGGTCATTCGCAACTCGCAGCAGCTGGTGGACTTCCAGTGCCGCAGGCCATTGCTTGTGTTGGATGGCTCTGCGTCTGTGGGTTTCTCACGAGTCTGAGTCATCTGACACGCCCAGAGCTCACGGTGGGAACCGCATGGCATGAATGATTGATTATTTGGTGCAGCACCAAATCAATAGAACGATAGTTTTGAACGATCACGACGGAGTAGAGATCAACAAAAAGAAAAAGAAGATCATGGTGATGGTGAAGGAATGGAGTTTGAATCCGGGAGAGTGGACGCAATGATGTGCCTTACGACACAGTAGGCAGTCACAAGGTGGGAGCTCAGTGGACTGCTTCGGCCCCATGGCGAATTGACAGTGCAGACTCTTTTCAGGGCATGGGCCAGTGTGACCACCTGTGGCTGTTCCCCCAACCAGCAATAAGTCACGGTGGCCAGGGAAGGGTTTTATTGGGTGCCAACAAATGCCAGTCCAGAGTCGAGATGAGCTCCCAGCAATCTGAGGAACAGGTGGGGGATCCAACCTTCATCGACCCATGCTGATCCATATTATCTTCACTTCTTGTCTTCCATGATAAAAATCCACCAGCTTTCGGTAAATACTGAGAAGATTTTGGTGGCACGATTACTTTTATTTTCGTTGCATCCGCCTTCATGATTCGGCTGCAAAAGAACAAGCGAGTATAAACAAGTGAGAAAAGGACGCATCCTTGGATCGAAAAGGACAAGTAGCTGCGCCTCGAAAGATCTGTAGCCAAGATTCTCGTGGTTGTTTATTTTGGTTTCGCAAAGCAGCAACTGTGATTGAATCCAAGAATGATTTGTGATCGTCTTTGAGAAACGGAGAATCGAACAAGACGGTAGACCACCACCACACACCACAGAACTCAAAGTGTAGCACAGAAGCTCAGCCGCCCAAATATCTAGAAGTCACAGAATCGACCGTCGATCGAACACACGGCAGAAGAAACTCCCGGTCACCTTCTGGGCCACGCAGCGCGGGAGACTCTCCTGGAGCTTCTCGGTGATGGAGTTGGACTTTCGTGGGGGCTCTTTCAGGGTCTTCCCTCGTCGGCCCGAGGTTCGGTCTTAAGAACAATTGACAGTCGAAACATACGTTCATGGGCCTAAGTTTGGGCCTCTGTTTCGCTTCACATTAAGCCCATAAACACATAAAGCTTAGCAGTTAGGATTGATCGGGGTGCGCCAGGCCCGTGCAATAGTGCAACACACGGGCGACGCGTGAGGGCCCCAGTGGCAAGCCACTGTAGCGGACCCACACCCCATAAGAAATTAATTTAATATCATGGTGGGCCGATGACCCACGTATCAGATATTAAACTGATAAGAACAGATACTACACTTGATCTTAGCCAAAAGGCCGAGAAAGGTATGAATTCTAAACTCCCATGGAAACTTGTTTTATAGTGTGTACTGCACCGGAGGCTGGCAGAACAACCGATGTGGGACTAAATTTTCTGGTGTCCCTTACCAGTTGATTCTTTTCTCGCTTTCGATATAGAAGAGAAGCTATTCGACATGGAACTAATAAAACAACAGCCTTTAATAAAACACTGTTCCCCTTGGCTGCCATGGGAGAGAGGAGAAGCTCTTTGTTGGGAGTGAAAAGAAGGTAGTCACTGTACAGAACGAAAATCACATCACCAGTGTCTAATCCAGCTAAAGTAGCCTCTTGTCTCAAAGCTCCCACGACAAGGCGGCCACCAGTCCTTTTCTACTGTTGCGGTGGAGGTGGTGGTTTTCACGGGCAGCCTCCCGAGTCAGCCCGAGCACGGTCCTTTTATGTATGCAAGCACCAAAAGTGGCAGTAGGGGTGAGTGCGACGCGAGGGGAGAGCAGCCGCAGAACAATGTGCCATTTGAGGGGTCCTTCTCGTTATAGTGGGGCGGTGCTGTGCCGCATAGGGTCTTTGGATGTCGACCTGCCTGCAATTGGGACGCTTCCCACTTCCATATACCTCCAACGAGCGACAAACACCCGAAGTCAGATGTCCTCTCGAGAGATACAAGACGAGTGATGGACGGATGCCTTTCCGAGCAGGACAAAGCCCATAACTCGAACACATCATGCGTCCAAAGTTCAAGAATTGTTTATACCATCAGGAAATTGGAAAAAGGAGAGGGAGGGAGGCGAAAAAGATGTTTGCGGGATGAGAATCAACAGTTGCGAGCAACAGCAACATGAGTCTTCCATGGGAAGTGGTGGTCGCGGTGGCGGCGAAGGGGATGGCTGATGGCCGTACGAAGTTTTGGCTCGTGCCCAACCTGAGGCCACGATCCGTGACGATGAATTTGATCGAATCCAACATAATATGCGCGTCGCATATGGGCCACGATTCAATTCTAGATGCGGCCCATTTTGGGTGACGATGATACCTTAAGCAAAAATTGCCACCTTCCCTCGAACGAGAGAACGAGTAGCTGCAGCAGAAATCGCAGCATCCAAAGGGGTCCATTTTCGTCCTCCTCCCGATCCATCACCTGTTCTTCCTCGACTCTAATGGAGCCGCCGCGGCCGGTGCTCTTGTGCGTGGGGCTTCTCCTTCTTGTCGAGCTCCTCCTGCCGCCGCCGACCTTGGCGGAGTCTGACGACCAGGCGTGCCTCTCCAACCTCCGGCGATCGCTGACGGACCCCAACAGCAGCCTCCAGAACTGGACCCGCGCCAACTTCGCCGCCCCCTGCAATGGATTCACCTCCTACCTCCAGAGCGTCACCTGCAACAACGGGCGCATCTACAAGCTCTCCCTCACCGGCCTCGCCCTCGGCGGTGCCATCTCCCCTTACGTCTCCAACTGCACCAACCTTCAGTCCCTCGACCTCTCTTCCAACCAGCTCTCCGGCCCCGTCCCGTCGGAGCTCTCCGCCCTCCTCAACCTCGCTGTCCTCAACCTCTCCTCCAACCGCCTCACCGGCCCCATACCCCCGCAGCTCGCCCTTTGCGCCTATCTCAACGTCATCGACCTCCACGCCAACCTTCTCTCCGGCCCCATCCCTGACCAGCTCGGCCTCCTCGTCCGCCTCTCCACCTTCGACGTCTCCTACAACCGCCTCGAGGGCCCCATCCCTGTGCTGCTCGCCAACCGGTCGGGCTTGGCGGCGGGGCTGCCGCGGTTCAACGCCAGCTCCTTTATCGGCAACAGGGACCTCTACGGGTATCCCCTGCCGCCCGTGAGAGGGAAGGGACTGTCGGTGCTCGCCATTGTCGGAATTGGGCTCGGTAGTGGTCTTCTTAGCCTGGTGCTCAGTTTCACCGCGGTTTGCGTCTGGCTTCGGGTCACGGAGCAGGCGGTCATGATGACCAACGACGAGGGCAAGGTCTCCCACCCCATGCCCGACTACTGACTGGTTCGCTTCTTCGGATCTGTCCCGCCATGAATCCGGCATCAAAAATCCCATCTTGGACTCCCCTTCTCATTCTTCCAAGAGTAAAGTTCGCTCCTTTTTGTTCTTTTTCTTTTCTTTTCTCTTGCCTTTTGGTTTTACTTAGCCATCTGTCTGCCTTTTCTTCTTTTGTTTTCTCTGTGAAAAGAAGTTCTTTTAAGCTTGACAACGAGAATGTATACCAAAACTTGACAAAGAAACTAATTGAGTAGCTCTGTTCTGTTCAATACAGAGCTTTATGTGATGGATGGGGAGGACATTCGTACAAGGAGACCTGATGCTCTGCTCTGTTTAATCTTTATTCTTACGATAGGAAGCTGCTGAGAACGTGATTCTGAGTTGATTTATGGGGCATTCTGACTAGTTTAAACCAAAGCCTGAGATTGTGTCTTCCAGGCCTAACCTAAGCAGCTATCCTGTCTTGGCCTAATGACATAATTATATCTTGGAAACCCTACCTGCTTTTGTTTTTTATGCTTCTCTTTCTTGTTTGTGGAGTAAGGATACAGTCACTAAGGATGGCAAGTCTAAGCTACTCAAGTGGCAATATCAAACTGTATCTCCCCTGTAGACTCACTCTGTAAAACCCAGTTTACAGCGACCTAACGAAGCAGATCTTTTATGTTTAATTTACATTGAGTGTCTATGGCTTGTCTTGGACAAGTTCATCTATAAATCCTGACCTACTGTGAAATGAGATTAGGAAGAGGCAGGGTCTAGTGAGCCTTTTTTTTTTTTTGGTTTGGAGGGTGGAGGATAATGGATTCAAATCATCTCGGGAGAAGGGGTGTCATGAACTGTGAACTTGCTTCTTGTCGGAAGGAACTAATGAACACCTCACGGGATCCTTCTTTGGACTCGCACACAGAGTTTGGATCAAATGTACTGCTCACATGAAGATGTATGTGGCTGAGGCTTATAATTGCTTGTAAGTTGCTATTATTGTCCCCCCTCGATATACAGGAGTCCAAGGATCAATTATGCAGCTTAAGTTTACAATGAAAGGAGTTCGTGAGGCCACTGCTCACAGAAACCTTCTTTAGCTGCAGCTTTTGTGCAGATCAAAGGCCTAGTTAGGAGTCCACTTTGGTGGAGGATTATCCACTCGTAGATTAAGATCGGTCGCACTCATACCTGGGCATTATGGAGTGGCTAAATTTAGGAGCCAATTCCAAAAGGTTTGGGTTGAGGGGACAAGGAGGCTTGATGGTTGATTTGCCTTTCGGGTGTGGCTTCTAACTTGTCATCCATCCTTCCACTCTCTTGGCTTCAGATCTCCTTGTCCTGCAAATGGTAGTAGGAGCGTAGCAGGTGATGCTGAGGTAGAGTTCCTTTTCTCAGTGGGGTTGGGTGCGCTGGTCAGCTACACAAAAGAGAAGCCAATGGTGTCGGGCTTGCCGTGTTATGACCGGTTGGATTCGATTTGGAGCTTTTTAGACATTTTTGGCTATGAGTTCGATTCCCAATCCCAGTAAGCTTCCTTCCTTCCGTTCGATAACCTTCTCGATAGCAAACTTTCTTTCTGATGCCTCGACTCGTTGCATTGCAGAGCTCATCGAGGGTTTGAAGAAGCTTTACAACAGAGAAGGAAACTGGCAGAGTAGCCGAGCCGAGCATTGGGGGGTGAGAAATCTTCGGAAGCAAAGAGGAAGAGTGAGAAGGGACAGAGTCACGGATGGAGTCCATTCAATCGAATCATGTAATGTACGTCAGGGCAGCCCATATGGATACCGGAAGCCCATCATCCGATCCTTCGGTGTGCTGTGAAGTTGCTGTGGGGGAACTCGCAATGGAACACTTGCCATTCCTCCAACTTCGAGTCATTCTCACTTCTCATCCCGTAGAAGGAGAGCATCACATGCTGTTCATGTCGAACGAAGAGGCTACAACATCAAATGCTGTTGATGTCAAACAGGTGGAAGTGCCTGCTGGGCCGACGATGTCCATCCGGGGAAGACAAATCCTTACTCATGATCTTGGCAGGAGAAAACAACGTGCCAACCATCGTTGGACTCCACGATCTCACGGCCCATTGAACGCGTGGATCGTTGCTCCGTATCCTCACCCGTCAAGTTTGATGTATGTTGTCGTTGAAGTTGAATATATGTAGCGATAAGAACAATAGACAACAAAGAAGGGCTCTATTTCCTTTAAGCAGAAAGCAACCCATGGATGATCTTCATACAAATTAGTTGCGGAACAAACATCCGAGCACTCATCGACCTCTCGAGCAATAATTCAAATTTTCTTTTCGATCACGAGATTAATCCACGATCCACATTACTGCTTAAGCTAGAGGTGTTTTCATATAGTTGCGTCTAAAACCAGTTTATGGCTTCATAACGCGGGTGTTCCTCTGGGTGCGGTTCACACGTCTGACCCGAATTTTGTCGTTTATAGAGAGAGTGAGTTAGCTATTCAATTCATTCTCTCCGGTCACTGATGCAGGAGTGTGTGGTTGCTTACAAGTCGTTGGGTAAAGCTAGAAGACGACCTCCTCTCTGTCGTCCCACCATAGAAATATACAAGCAGAGCTGGTGCTTGCATGGCAGTGCAAGTTTTACGTACTTGCTAGGCTGATGCAATGGGAGTAATAATTAATGTCAATTGTCTCCTAAACAATGTAATAATTAACAGCGTGCAGGAGGAAGAATCAGCAGTCCTCCTGGCTCTGAGTTAAGAGTCATATCGGGGGGGTTCTGAGTTAACATCGAAAGGGACTAGGAACCAATCAAAGGCTGTTCGTTTGGACTCATGGGACGCAAGTGGAGAAATGAAGCTAATTAAACCGAGGCGAGAGGAAGTTGCATGGACAGAGCAGTCGATGGCTTATGCTCGGAAGAGTCAAAGCTTGATTAGCTCAGTCTACTGATCACCGTGATTTATATATACATAAATATTGGTTATCCAGGCTAAGCGTACACCCACCTCCGTCGACGAAGCCTCTGGTTGACCGTGCCATGCAGGGATTCGGATGATGTAACAGAGGAGGCCGGTGTGTCGGAGCAAGCAGAGATGGGTGTTAGCTCGGGTGGGTCTTAGTGTTTCAGATCAACTAAACATGACATCCGTTCAAGCGTGTGAGTGGTTTCCTTGGTGACCAAATCCCCGTTTGTCCAAATCTGCGACTCGGAAGCTGCATAATTCTGTATTCTCTGGTATGTTTTGTATTCTTTACCCTTCATCAATATAAACTAGAGGGTTAAGCAGGTCTCTTGTCCAACATCAAGGGCCCAGTAGATTTTGTGTCGGCAGGTGTATTCTAAATTGCTTCATCTGAACTAAATCCAGCACCATTCTATCTGTCCGTAAAAACAATCCGTCATTGTGTTACTTCGAGGATTCTATAAATACCTACTCCTCCACCTTCCAAGCATCACCAAAATCTCTCTCTCTCTCTCTCTCTCTCTCTCTCTCTCTCTCTCTCGTTCTTTTGTACATACAGCGTCTCTCAATCTCTTCTCAGCCTACCAGAATGAACCAGATGCTGCTCTCCAGAAAAGCTGCATGCAACATCCATGGGCAGGACTCCTCCTATTTCCTGGGGTGGCAGGAGTACGAGAAGAACCCCTATGATCCAATCACTAACCCGACAGGGATCATTCAGATGGGTCTCGCAGAGAACCAGGTTGGTTCTCTCACTCAGACAAGTTCTCCTCCCTCGAGTCGCTTGTGACAGTAACTAATATTAAGGCCTCTCGTTCATGCTTGCAGCTCTGCTTTGATCTCATCGAATCATGGCTTGAGAACCATCCCGACCCAGCTGCATTCAAGAAAGATGGAGCACTACTATTCCGGGAGCTCGCTTTGTTCCAGGACTACCATGGCTTGCCAGCCTTCAAGGGTGTAAGTCCATAAACTTAAACTAATTTACCGGGGATATATCAGAAGGATCACATCCATTCTCGCATATATCAACAGAATCTGCTGGGTTACTAATTGCAGTCCGCAATGCATACATCTGCAGGCATTGGCTAAATACATGGGAGAAGTAAGAGGAAACAAAGTAGCTTTCGATCCCAACAGGCTCGTCCTCACGGCTGGTGCTACTTCTGCCAATGAGACTCTCATGTTTTGTCTTGCCGAACCTGGAGAAGCATTCCTTCTGCCCACTCCATACTACCCAGGGTACGTACACATCCACAGCAAAGCTTTGTCGACCAATTACTCTACCCATGCACGCGATCGGTTCCATGTACTTGAATTGCCATGGTGACACACTCACCTTTCCCATGTGTGTCTGACAGATTCGACAGAGACCTCAAATGGCGAACCGGAGCGGAGATCGTTCCCATCCATTGTTCGAGCTCGAACGGCTTCAGGATCACCAAACCGGCTCTGGAAGCTGCATACCAAGATGCGCGGAAGCGTAGCCTCAGAGTCAAAGGTGTGCTGGTGACCAACCCGTCCAACCCACTGGGGACGACGCTGACCCGACACGAACTCGACATTCTTGTCGACTTTGTCGTCTCCAAGGACATCCATCTCATCAGTGACGAGATCTACTCAGGGACCAACTTCGACTCGCCGGGGTTCATCAGCATTGCAGAGGCCACAAAGGACAGAAACAACGTCTCCCATCGGATTCACATCGTGTGCAGCCTCTCTAAAGATCTCGGCCTCCCAGGTTTTCGTGTCGGTGCAATCTATTCGGAGAATGAAGCAGTCGTGTCTGCTGCTACTAAGATGTCAAGCTTTGGGATGGTGTCTTCTCAAACTCAGTACCTCCTCGCGGCGTTGCTATCCGACAAAGAATTCACCGATAAGTACCTTCTCGAGAATCAGAAGAGACTCAAAGAGCGGCACGACATGCTCGTCGAAGGACTGCGCAGGATCGGGATCGGGTGCTTGAAAGGAAGTGCGGCCTTGTTCTGCTGGGTGGACATGAGACACCTGCTGAAGTCCAACACCTTCAAAGGAGAGATGGAGCTGTGGAAGAAGATAGTGTATCAGGTGGGACTAAACATCTCGCCGGGTTCTTCGTGCCACTGCGACGAACCGGGGTGGTTCCGCGTCTGCTTCGCTAACATGTCCGAGGACACCCTAACCCTCGCCATGCAGCGGCTTAAAAGCTTCGTTGACTCCGGCGATTGCGGCAGTAACCATGACTCCGGCCATCAGCGCCCCAGAAAGCAATTCTTGACCAAGTGGGTCCTCCGCTTGTCGTCCACCGATCGCAAGTCCGAGCGATGATAACACCGGATTGCTGCTGCGAATGCACGATCGATCATTCTTTACATTTTTACGTCAAACATCATGTTTCTTTCTTTTTTCGTCGTGTCTTTTTGCCTTGGACCACGCGATCTGTCTGGTTTTTTGAGTGGCCAAGGCTTCATGATCGAGAGAGATTGTTAACTTCCTCATTCCATGAGGTTATTCGATCTCTCAGTAACAGTATGTACGATAACTTTGTTCTTGTTTCTTCTAAGAAAGCATTCAGTATGGAACATGACACTGTTCTTGTTGCTACCATAGATAAATAACAAGTTGATCCATAGGAGCCCCATTGGACCCCTGCTTTAATTGATTTACATAAACCCAGAAAATGGTTGAATCTCCAGCTGTCAGTGGCCTCATCTTGGCTCACCAAACGCGTTTCCTTTGCTGATTCCTGTCTCTTAATGGAACAGTCAACATTATATGAAATGTTACTGATTCTATAAGCAATATGTTCTGTGAGATTATTAGTGAACTTATCTTTGTCGATTGGGACCGTTGCGGGAAGCTAATTTGTATTACGACGATGCCTTGTGCCATCGAAGTCAAGTCCGAGTTGGTCTCTGGTTTTGATGCTATTTTAATTGTGCCGTAAGTAAATCCAGACTGGGTGATGCTACAACATGAACGGCGGCGGCCGAACGAGGCAAGGACGGATTTTTGAGATGAGGTGCATTCTGTTCTCATCTAGCTTGGAACGAGAACATGATCAAGACATCATGCTGATCTCTCGCCGTGTTTACTTCTACCCGGCGATGGAGATGGACACTCGGTCACTTTCGTCGACATCTGCTGTCTCGGTTGTCGACGTCGAAAGCTTTGCTTTTCGTGTTGTGTTCCTCGGATCAAGAGACGACGCATGTCAAAAGACTTGCGTTAGCAAAGCAGTAGATTGGGTCAGGCGGACTGCTCTTGTCGAGCAACATGTCTGGCCTCCGCTGAAGCCTACGCGTGCACATGAGCCGACGTCCTCACGCGAACACACCACCTTCCTTTGTGTCGATATTTCTCCGAGAGAAGACAGAGCATTTCCCGACAACAACATGGCGATGTTGTCACCAACAGTCTCAGATTCCGCCGTAAATCTTCCTAGGCCAAAGAATTCAAGCTTTTACGCTATACCTACTCATCAAAGAACGGATGACCAAAGAAGAGAGAACAAACCGGTTGGAATGGGACTTTGCAGATTGTTGGAACACAAACACCTCAACTGAGCATGCCGCAGCCCTCTGGGCGATTCACATGCGTTGTAGGTCTGATGTGCTTGTCGTGTCGGCGGGTAAAGAATATTTCAATCAATCGAAAACTTTGTTTGCTTGTTACAAGCAGCAGAGCGCACAGAGAGGGTACAGAGTGTTGCCAAGACATGGTGAGTACTTCCACAGCCCATTTGACGGTGACAGACTTTTTTTGTACGTGAGATTGTTGTTGTTTACTCTTCACGACTAGTGTATGTATGGACATGATAAGTCTTAATTAACTATACTTTACATACGTTGTCGTTGACTTCATTCACGAGCACCAGATTTATCTTATCTAAGGCCTTACGTATATTGGGCTTCTGAGAAAGCCACATACATAGGGTGAGGGAGCTTGTCGGAGCCAACTTTGGGTTTCTAAACTCTCTCTCTCTCTCTCTCTCTGTGGAATCGAATTTACAATGCCTAATACACTTAAATAATCTCTCAAAGTCACATCATATCAGATGACAAATCTCCCGATGGTCCTTCGTACGACATTGGTTTACTTACTCGTTCTACCACTATAATGAGCAATGACTTTATCATATTAGCTTAACTGCATGATATATTGCTATTTCTTGATTCCATGAACTTGACTGGAAATCCCTCAGATTCAGACCAAAATCCATGTTACATGTCCACGAGAGAGAAAGAGAGAGAGAATGGTTTGATAGTTGAGTAGATACACGAGGCATGGATGCCTGCATTAATGGCGTTGAATTCCACTGGCATAAGTAACATAATGACAAAGTACAGAAGTCAGTAACTTAACTGGTTGAATCCTCCTCTGGCATGGTTGTCGATCGGCATTCAATTTATTAGTCAACGTGCGCTCTTGTTTTCTTGTATGCGAAGTGTTCATGTCATCATTAATGTTCAAATATGATAGCCATGGAGAGTACGTTGGGAATGTAGAAGCAAATAAATGATAAAAACGAAATATTATAATATAATTAAAAAATGAAAAAATCGAAGTAATATTAAACAAGAGTTATAAGTTATTTCTAAGTAAGTGTAGACGCTCTCTTACTTTATGAAATATTATCCTATTTATAAGAATCCGATGGTAACTAACTTATCATATTAAGTTAGATATAAGAACTATTTTCATAACTTTTAAAACATGAGTATTATTTAGGATATGCATATAATTACTTAACAACTGCCCGTCCAAACACCGTGAACCTACAGGAACAGCCCACAGTGTAGCTTGTTCTTTTTCACCATTGGTAAATCGGATTGCACAATCTGATCATAAAGGTTCCAGAATATCGAAGACAACCATGGATAGATGGATCCTCTTCTCGGTTATTCGGAATGCGTGGTTGTCCAGTTACATTTCAAAGGAACTCGATGTCGATGAATCAAGCCGCATGACGAACAGTGATCTAATAGCTTGACGAACAGTGACGTAATAATCTTCTATGGACAAACAAGAAGATTTAATCATCCACAGAAAACAAGGATAACTCTCCGACATAGTTGCTTGCCAAGAACATACCCTGGTATCAGTTTGATCTGCGTATCAATTGCTCCAAACAAGAACATACATATCATTGGAAGCAAAAGATGAGTTCAGAGAAGTTATTTTTCTAGAGAGAGAGATGACAAAGAAACATGTTTAAGAACTGCAGTTTGTATCGGACCAAAACGTACCTGTTCTTGGTCCAGCAAGAACAGGTTTAGGATGAGAGAGATCAGCCGATGTGTTTGCAATGTGGAAACCGGCAGCAAAGTTCCCGGTGGAGACGACTGACACAAGTGTTGTTAACTTGTCCATGATTGAAGAGTGGTTCTGTAGCACGAGCGATCAAACCACCGTGCGTGTTGTTGACTTGTCGTTGATTGAAGGCTGTCATGGAAGAACAGAGAATGAGATATACTTCCTGCCAGCCGAACATGTGAAGAGAGAGAAGAGTAAGGTGGGGTTGCTGCAAAGAGAGAGGTGGAAATAGGATGTTGATGATGAAGGAGGTTGTATTCCATATACAAAGCTGTAGGCATTTTTGAGAGCCGACGTACTCTCTTCTGTACTCCCTATAAGGATGATACCATCGGGATAAATCCTCTTGATGTGTGCGTTAAGATCGATAATATATTCCAGATCAAATAAAGGAAACATCAGCAGAATCTGCGTCGCCTTGGTCACATGGCTCCGTAACGTAAGCCCTGACGCAGAAGCCGAGCAGCTCCGGCAGGGCGACAAAGGTTCTGCGAAGTTGATGTGACTCGGAATCCATGGCATGGCAAAGACAAGCAAGCAGGTAGCTCCTCGTCGGCCATGTGACCAGCCTGGACGCGTCCATAGTGACTCTCGTGGACCACATGCAGCTGCTTCTCGATCTGCACCTCCGCTTTAATCTTTGTTGTTTCTTCTCCTCACAGTACTTTTGTCTGTTGCTTGCTGCTCCGTCCTCATCTGATTACATCATTTTATTTTCCCTCTTGTATCGTATATTACGTGGCTATTAAAGAGTATCTATCTATATATATGTCTACCTGATTTAAGGTGGAGAACTTCCTCTCCTACCGATCGATTTGATGGCGTCTGCAATAGATCGATGAATATATCCATTTTTTACATCTGCTGCAATGATTGTGAGGAAGCAATTATTATTCTCTCACCTTGGTTGTAGTTCCTGCATGCGACAGCTTCTTAGGTCACTAACCATTTGTTTTTCCCTTCTACCATCAGCTCAGATCCCCAACGATGCAGATAGAGATGCTAACATTGTCATGGTTCTGAAAAGGATCACCATGATTCTTTTTCTTCTGCTTGACTTGGAGCAGCCTTTCCTGCCCATCCATGGAAAGCGGTCCTTATCGTGTGCTTGCATCCAGAAAATACGTACGCTTGGTGTCAGTAGTTTCACCATCTTGGTCCTCGATGTCCATTTCAAAGAAAGCAGAGATCTTTTCTGTGGCCGATGAGAGAGGTACTTCGTACGCAAGCAGCTGCAGCAGAGTCAGCTCTGGCATTAAATAGGCCTAAAACACAATTGCATTCCACCAGTCTCTGATTTTTATTTCCAGATTGCTCATACTGTATGCTGTCCATTACCAATCAAACCATTATATTCTCTATTTCTTTAGTTTCCGGTCACTCACATGGAGTGTGACATTTTCTTAATTTTCTCTGCGTTCGAAAGAGAAAGAAGATGATCTGCATCGAAGTTCTTGCTAATCTGCCCGCTTCCAATTGCCATATTGTCTACAAATACAGTCGTCATCCTCATCAAGAATCAGTCTCATCTGTGTGAGTATATATATGTGTATATATCTATTTGTTAGCATCTTGACCGCCAATAAATCATTATCATGTGATCCATCAGACCATTTTTTAACTTGATCTACAGAAATTATGATCATGTGAACCACAGATTGGCTCTGTGGATTAGCTGGTATGGCTCTCAGAAGGCATGACAATATGAAGCAAGATTTGATGCAATGAACACCAATATCATATTCATATATATGCTGTTTTAATCATAATTTCCGAGCAACATCCACTGACTTGTGGGTTTCAGTTGTCCCCGGAGACCGTGGTCGGAGAATGATTCTGTATGCCTCTGCGGGTCCTCTTTCCATCAATGAAATGACACGAGTATGGAGGCACTCACTTGAATGATTGATGAACGTAGTACAACAATTCAAAAGGACAGTAGTAGCGTAAATTGTCACATAGGTGGGCTGGAGAAATCTAAGATAGCTGACAAAGCTGGAGGGACAAATACCCACCACAGCTTCACTGGAAAAGGAGACCGGAAAGACTGATAAAGCAGACGTGACATGCATGCCAGAATGATTAAAATGTGATTCGAACTGAAGGGATAATTCGTGGAGGCAAGGCGGGGGTTTTGTGAGGTGGGAGAGGCAAACACTTGGACTGGCCATCTTCCTACATGGAGGAGGAAGAAGAGAAGTTGGAGTGGTAATGCTCACTGATGCATGACAAGTCCTCCCGGCGCAGCCATTTGTCTTCTAGCAAGTGAAGGGATAATGTGGAATATTTGTCTGTGGATGGATGTGGATCTCTTACAAGATATTCGCCGACCTCAGCATCATGAAATCAAAACAGCAGTAGGAGAGCAAAATTATAGGTTGAGTTCTTCTTTGACTGGTCGAGAGAGAATGACTGGTGAGCGTACTGATGAACAAGGAGGGATGGCCCATGATGTGCCACACGAAGCAGGGACGAGTGTGGTATCAAATTGACTTCCCTGGGATATGCCATGATCACATTCTAATGAAGAGAACATGCCAAGGGAATTCTAGCTAAAAAATGCAACTGTTCTTCCCAGCAACTTCGGTGGGGATCATGAAACTGAGAGCTGGAACAGAAGGTAGAAAGGTGATGATGCTCCACCGATGAGATATGCTGCAGATGCATGTGTTCTAGCTATCTCTCTCAATGTATCGGATGAAAGTAGTACTAAAGTTTAGTGGAAACTATTCACAAATTAAACATGATTGCCAAACAAGAGAAGAGATATTGTACTGTAAATTTCCCTTCTTCAACCTCCTCATTAAGTAGTGAGTGTCTCACTCAACCGAGACAGAAGAACTGCACAATGAAGAGCAAACGACACAGATCTACTCGCGGGGTACTCAGATGAATCAGAATCATTAAAGTGTCACCTAACTCGCATGAGGAAAAGGAGTTGAGGATATCAATTATGATAGACATAAAACTTGCTATTTAATTCCAACGGGATATGTTCCTTGGCTTTATTACTTGCTTGATCCAGTGACGAAAACATCAAGTGGCAATAATTCCAGGTCAAAAAGAACCTCTGACGATTAACATAAAGCTAGAAAGCGACATCTCCGAGCAACAAAACTCTTACCTGGAGAGACAAGATTCTTTTATTATGATTCAAACACAAGGGCTTTTATTTTATTTTATGGCTATTGCTCAGGATAATATTTTCTTTTTTGGGTTTTCTCCAGATGATACCTCTTTTTAAAATTCTCAAATCATCATCTCTTATTTAAAAAATCTCAAAAACATCCTCCAAAAATTATTCAGAGTATTTTTTTAGCAATTTCAAAAAGATTTTCCTGATCTTTATAATGTTTTATTAATTATTTTTTATTCATATATATATATATATATATAGTATTTTAAAAATGATGTATAGTTTTTTTAAAAGACTATGTAATATTTTTGTTTCAAAAATACTGACATAAAAAACACTATACAATATTCTTTTAAAAAATAGTATATAAATTTGTTAAAATATTTTTATGCAGTAATTTGTAGATAAAAATCAATCACAAAACACGGTAAACAGCTAAAAAAATTGAATTCGGGCGAAAAAAATGATAATTTTAAGGGGTATTTTTGAAATATTAAAAATAAGGAGCAATTATTTGAGAATTTTGAAAAAGGGTACTATCCGGGAAAACAATCTAAAAAGCTGATATTTTTCTTAGCAATCACCCTTTATTTACTTTTCTTTGGAGAAAGAAAAAAAAGGGATAGTTGGGCTTTGATTTCCTGAGATAATATCGACGTAACATTAGAATTATGATTTGTTTTAATTATAATGTACTCTTATAAATATTTTATAGATTATTGTAGGAATAATCGAGTTAGAATTATTTTGTAGATCAATATTTCCGTAACTATTAGTGTTGACAATTATTGGATGATATGAGGTTGTTCGGGGATGATTTTAAAAGAAAGAAATTCCATAGATTAATAATTATGAAAAAGAAAAAAAAGATTTACATAGTCCAACAATCATTTTTTCTATATCTCGAAGAAAATCAAGTTTTTTATTATGTGAGATGAACTAAAAACTTTATTAGGTTAACCATCCATTCAAGCATAAATTTCCTTTGACTATATCGGAGAATAATTAAAGTATTTCATTGTATCTTCTTCAACAAATCATATCTATAGAATAATTGAATATTAATTTTTATGATTATTTTCTTTTATAAATAACTATTTTCTATACTAAGATTACTTGTAGACTGATGAGGAAGGGATTATGAAGAAAAGCAAAATAAATGAGAGTAAAAAAAAATATCAATTAAAAAACAACATCACAGAAAGTTCATGCACTTTCTTGCTCTAAATAAATACAATGATTTTATTGTTTTTTATACAAAGATTACAATTTGAGTGTGGGTAATTTTTCTTCGGCTCAAATATAATCCTCCTTAGTTCTTTTCCGGATCCAATTAATATCTGACGATTGACATCATAACACGATGATTGGATGTAAAGCCGTGTTCATCGAGTTTTAGGAATTGGATGATTCCAACTTAATTCACTATTGTAGAGGATCTCGCACGAGTAGATAAGTATGTACTTTATTTATGTGAAACAAGCGTAATATTTAAAATAAAATAAATGACTATTCATATATATATATATATATATATATATATATATATGTATATATGTATATATAACCACCGTAGATAGATAGGAAACAACAGGATCTTCTCCATAAATAAGAGCCGCCGGCAAATTCTTCTCCTTGTAGAAACCCTTCTGAAAGGTCGCCTCAAAGGCTTGGAGCCCTTCCAGTTATTGGTGTTGCACAAGAGGAGCTAAGCCGCAGGAGAAAAGAGAGAGAGGCGCAGCATGAACGGCCCTTCTTGGTACGGTATCATCAACAGCGGCAGCAGCAAAAGCTTTGTCGTATACCTTCTCGCAGCGTCATCCCTCGCTGTAGCCTCCACCTTCTTCATCTCTCACGGCTCCTCCTCGCCCTATGGATTCCAAGACCAGCACGTCATCCTGTCCTCTCGATCCGTTCGAGTCTGGCCTGTGAGTTGTTGTTACCGTCCCCCGTGTTCATCTTTATCTTTCTCCGTCTTCTTCGTTGCAGGCGTTTGAATCTAACGAAACCTTGCCTATATACGTCAGGAGCTCGAGGTGAACTGGAGGAGCGGCTTGGCCACCGTCATTGGCTTCCTGGGCTCCGCCTTCGGCACCGTCGGCGGTGTCGGCGGCGGCGGCATCTTCGTCCCCTTGCTAACCCTTGTCGTCGGCTTCGATGCTAAGTCCGCTGCTGCCCTCTCAAAATGTATGGACACCACGGTTACTGCTGCTAGACCACTTTCTAGTCATCATCATGAGCTCAACAACTGTGTGTTCTTGGTCAGGTATGATCATGGGGGCATCGACTTCATCAGTGTGGTACAACCTCAGAGTGGCGCACCCTTCCAAGGAAGTGCCCATCATAGACTACAACCTGGCGCTGCTGTTCCAGCCCATGCTGATGCTGGGGATCACCATCGGTGTGGAGCTCAGCGTGGTCTTCCCCTTCTGGCTCATCACCATCCTCATCATAATTCTCTTCATAGGTTGGTCCTTAGTCCTTGCCTAGGACTCGTCATCTTTCATGGACACGGTGATAAAACTCCAAGTGTGGTTCAGGTACTTCCTCAAGGTCAATGTTCAAGGGAGTTCAGATGTGGAAGCAGGAAACTCTCCTCAAGGTTGAATCCCTTCTTTCGGTTTCCGTTCTCGATGATAGTTTTGTGGTGTGGTCATTGTCTGACTTGCAAATCTGTGAATACGGCGAGTGCAGATGGAGATGCGGAAGCAAGAGGAGGCTAAATCCAATCAGGAAGTGGGTATGTATCGAGTAGACACATGCAGGAATCATCGAGTCATTAGCGTCATCTAAAAGATGTCATCTTTTTATGGATACAGTGGGCATCGACACAACATGCGAGCCTCTGCTTCATCGGCCGGAGAAATCCATGCTTGTAAGTGCCAATTCATATGCTCTGACGAGTAAAATAAATCTGCCTTTGTACTCTGTTGTTTACCATCTAATATTACTCTACTCCGACGCTGCCGATGGAATAAAGGAGGCGTTGCGGTTCAACATAAGGTGGAAGGGGATCTCGGTCCTGATGGTCGTCTGGTTCTCATTTTTACTGCTTCAGATCCTAAAGGTGTTGTCTTTGTTCGCTTGCTCACCTTTGATCTTGACAGATTCCTTCGCCTTGTTTTGGACCATGCTCTCATAATTAGTATCCTGTTGCAGAACAATTCAGAGACCTGCAGCCTTTTCTACTGGGTTGTCAACATCTTGCAGGTGACTGACCTCATCTCATTGGATCCCCGTTTCTGATTCACGTGATGTGTTTCTCCAACCGTGCTTAGGTTCTTTTGTTGATCACCGTCAGTTTCCGGTGGCGCTAAGCGTGTTCTCGTGGGAGGCGACGAAGCTGTGGAGGGAGAGCCGGCAGCGGCGAATGCAGGGCAACTGGGAGTCCGTCTGCGAGGCCTCCATCGAGTGGACAGGCATGCAGCTGGTGTTCTGCGCCTTCTGCGGTCTTCTCGGCGGCACCGTCGGCGGGCTGCTCGGCTCCGGCGGCGGCTTCATCCTGGGCCCCCTCCTCCTCGAAATCGGAGTCATCCCGCAGGTGCGTGTGCGCGAACCCAAGGTGCTCGATGTTTTGCTCCATACAACAACACTTGCATTTGCATTTGCATTTGCTTCGCTCGACACATCACCTGCACCGTCAAACACTTCGGTGGTAAAGGAATCGATTGGAGGTTGAGAACGTAGAATGATCATCAGTTGCAGCACATGTTGGCCTATCGATTACGTCCTGCATGATGCAATGCCCTGTGGCTAACTTGGATGGATCAGTATCACTTTTGAGCTTGGGGACCAAATCGTCTGCAACATTCTCGTGAAAATGCCTCACTGATCCATCACAATTGGCCTTGTAATTTAGTCGAGTTTTCCTAAACCTAAAGTTGAAGATAGTCATTGGCAGCGCATAAAACTTATTACAACCGAAACTTAAATGCAAGGATTACAAGAAAAGAACAATGTGACCATTAGCTGTCTGACGAACTCACAGAGTTATTATTACCCAAGTTTGATCTTAATGCTGTGCTCTGTTTCTTATTCCTGTGCAGGTAGCCAGTGCCACAGCAACCTTCGTGATGATGTTCTCCTCATCCTTATCAGTGGTGGAATTCTACTTCCTGAAGAGATTTCCCATCCCCTATGGTACGTCAACCTATCGCATTCTCTCTCTCAGCAAAGTCACTAGGCTGAGCAGAAGCTGACAGCAGTGTTTCCTGTGGCAGCTCTCTATCTCATTTCTGTGTCTGTGATGGCCGGCTTCTGGGGACAGTTCTTCGTCAGGAAGCTGGTAAAGATTTTGAAAAGAGCATCACTCATTGTCTTCATTCTCTCCTCAGTCATCTTTGCCAGCGCTCTAACCATGGGTATGTGCAAGAAGCAGAAATCTATATCTTAATCTCCCTCTCTCTCCATTTATATACCTTATATCCTCTGACCACTCTTAATTTATTTCTGTGGCAGGTGTTGTTGGCACTGAGAAGTCGATTTCCATGATTAAGAACCATGAGTACATGGGATTTCTCAGCTTCTGCGAGAAATAGAAATGGGACTGCAACCTGTATTACCTAGTTGATCAGATCATCTCTAGCATAAACCATTAAAAGCTTTCATGTTCTTGTTTGGTCAGCACCTTGCTGACCCCCCAAGTAATGCACGCCCAGTTATGGGATTTGCATTTGTCAACGGTGGAGGTTCTGGTCAATACCCAATTGACCGTATCATCTCCAGCATAATCCAATAAAGCCCGCATTTATCATTATTGTTGGTCGGTCAGCTCCTTGTTGACCATGTCATTTGCTGTTCCAGCTATAGCATTGCGTTCATCATCAATTGTTGATTTGTGTGTGAAATGAAGTAAAAACATAATATCGGTGAACTTTGTGCTACAGTTACAGAGTGACAGTGGTATCCTTAGTGTTTGATCAGAAGTAACTATTACTGCTTCCAGGCTTTTGACACTGATCTGTATTGCATAAGCTTTCTTACTTGAAAGCTTGAAGCATGCCTTTTGCCTTTTGGAAATTTTGTCAAGTTAATAGTCAATAAAACATAGAATCAACTTGTTTCACACCAAAGTTGATGAAACTATAGAAGTTAATCTAAGCAACTGTGGCCAGATCACAAAATCCCCAGTTGCTCTCTGCTTGGATCATTAAATATACAGAAAATCTACTGCTGCCCAGCTTTCAGTGAAAGATGAAATTCCAGACATCCAGGATTTGCAGGCTAAGGATGTCATCAGTCTTAAGAATAAGCAAGCAATTACTTATCTTCTTGTTTCCCATGTCTTTCCTGGTTTGGCTGCAGCATTTTTGGCTTTGAATTGAATCCAACCCAGCCCTCCACTTGCAGAGCTACACACTAAGTAGCTTTGCTCACCTCTGCCATGTTAGCCTGAGCATCACTTATTGTCGTGTGACACTGATGTAAAAACTTGCAACTTCTGTTCATCTGATCATGTCATTCTTGGAAGTCGTCTTCACTTGTGTTCATCACTTATTTTGCCTCCAGGATACGTCACAGTCGCTACACGTCACGTCAGAATCCGTACCCCAAGACATCGCTTGACACGTCTCCTCTCGGTAATCCTGGGACAGCACCATCCCCACACGCCAAGTTAGAATCCGTACCGAGGCACTGTTTGATGCGTCCACCATGTCAACCCGCGTACGACCGACCCTTTTACAACAATATAAAGACCTCGGGCCGCCCTCCGGACCAGGAGAGAAAAAAGAAACAATCGAACACTCCACTGACTTGCTCGTCGGAGGCGCCAAAGTCGGGGATCACCCGACAAAGGCCATTTTTGTAGGAAAGCGGCCACCCACGCTATGTGAGCGTCCCAATCTCGGAAGTCGTCGACCGATGTTCTCGCGGTGAGTCATCAATCAGCACCCGGACCAAGGAACGTTGATCAAGACCCCGTCACGAGGACTTGGTCAACCTCGACAATCAACTCAATCGACAGGAGGCTCCCGACATTGACCTGTGGACCTGCTGACTCGCCAGCCACAGCATATTTGTTCCCAACACAAGTGTCAGGTTCATTTCTTGCCATTATGAGCTTGAAAGCTGTTCACCAACATATGTATTCCCATCTCTGAATTCTGTTCTGTATTGATGTCTCCCAGTGATTCACTAACCTTGTCAATAGCCTCTCCTACCTTCCTCTCTGATGATTAGTGCTTCACTTTCCTCATCAACAACTTTGCAAGAAAACACTTTTGACAAGACTAAGCAAAAGCATCAATTTATTCAATGAGCAATTATTGAGAGCACATAAAGCAAAAGTTCAACCATCAACCCCACATATTTAGGGCAAAAGCAGTTGACCATGTGATCTTGGTCACATGAATAATCCTAAGGAGAACTGATAAGAACATGCAAAATTCATATACTGACCTATATATATATATATATATATATGTGGTTTGCAAAAGTTGCTTAGGCCAGTGCACAGCCTCTAGTACCTCAAATTGATCCATCAAAGTTATGGAATACTAGTTCTTGTTCTTCCTATTTCAACTTGATCCTGAGGTCAATCTTCTTCTCAATTTTCCTCTTTCTATTTAATGATCATGATATCGGGCCCCTTGAGGAGAATACACCTTCAAGTTGTCACCTTCATATGGAGATAATTGTTCTGGGGATTGTGAGGCAGGTTTCCCATATTATAGTTATTTGTCACACCATCTTGGAAAGAGTAGCTTTCACCAACAAAGGCACATATGTGGATAATAATATATTTGAGATTTTCTACCACCGAACCCACCCCACAATAATTAATGTCTTGAGATATCTGATCTTTTCATATGCTTGTTCTGCAAAATAAATTTTATCCGAAAAACACTTTTGATTGAAATATCATTAAGTTTCATGAGTAACATTCTTGTCGAAACATAATACTAAATTCGATTTCGTTTTCGCCAACCATTTATAATCACATTAGTCACTGATCATGAAGTCACTATTGCTTATATGTTCAATGTTGTAAAGATCAAAGACTTCCAAGTTAAAGTCACATTAGATTGTACTGATGGAAAGGGATTGCCATGCTATTCTTCTACCAAGGAAATGATCACCATCAAGATAAAGTCAACAACAGTATCCTATCTTACCTGGAATTAGATCTCTATCTCTAATACTGAAGAAAACCAAGCAGAAGAAATAGATACAGCACACAAAGAGGTGACCGATAACTATTCAGTATCTAAATTCTTTGCTGCAGTACATCATCATGTTTGTTTGCCTTGCATGATTTCCAGATGATGACAAAAGCAAAAGGGACACAATAGATACAGCAACCCCAAACTTGCAGTCACCATTTTCCAATCACAATCGACCTTTCATGATTGGAGATTGATTGGGAAGTCAGATGCAGATCTCAATCGTCAAACTCCTCGGAGGAAAAAGCGTCACACGAAGAGAAAGGTAGAACAACTTCCCCATAATAGCCTTCAGAAAGCTGGACTACTTTTCTCACTGTTCTCTTCCCAAAAGCAGCATCAAGTAGCTCAGGGGAACAGAAGAACCCGAAGGTACAAGTCCATAATGGTGTCTTTGGAAGGAGAAGAAGCTCCGATCAGCCTAGTCTTAAGAAAAAAGAGAAAAAGCTCCTATCCTTTCTTTTCTATCACATGAAAGCTGAGTTCAGCTTCTTCACCAGGTCCTTCGCCGTCATGCAGAATTCCTCTTCGATCTGCAGAACAAGAAGATAACGAAGAGTAAAGCTCGTCGAGCGCTAACGATTCTAATCCCGAAAGCAGTTCAGCCACCGTCGGCTCATCTGCGTGGAGGTTTAGAAAGCAGTGGCCTGTGAACAGACCAACCGAACTTGCCTGAGTCATCACAGTGATGTCGAGAGAAGAAATAGCGAAGGACATGGCACTCGTGCATATTACAGAAAGGTGGAGCTTCTCGATCTCGGAGAGTGCTTTCACCAGCACTCCTTTTTGGTTCTCGCAGTGGATCTTAATTAGGATGCTCTTTTGGCACACTCTCGCTTCGATCTCCACCGGGAGCGACCCACAACGTTGGCGTTCGTCGTATGATCTCTTCTCGAGCACCGCTGACTCGGTATTCCTCGTGAAAACTTGATCCTCCAGGCGCTTGACCTTCTCTTGTAGTTGCTTCAGGTACTTGATGGCATCGCCAAGAACAGAAGCCTTGTCCATCTTCCACGAGAGCTACAGAATCAAGAACATCGGAAGGAAAAGATGAATCGACATGGAGCATATGTACCTTCTTCAGGCCGGGAACCACTGCCGACAGCGCTATAAATCTCTGCGTGAGCTTCTCCCTTCGCTTCCTCTCGGCCATGACGTGTTCCTGGTTGTGGGAGGCCGAGCTGTTCCCCATGCTCGGCCTCTTGGTTCCATGGCGAATCACGATGTCCCACTTCCGTTTGGAGCCATCAAGAACCAGGACATCCTTCATCTCTGCTTTCATCTTCGCCGGCGCTGCAGCACCGTCATGTAAGTCCGAATGCCATGCCGCAGTGACTATTTCGTTGGGTGGATGGCATGAAGGGAGCGAAGTATAGCTCTCGGAGGAGGGAGATCCGAGTGCCGCTTCTAGTTGTTGTGCACTGAACTGATCTAAAGCAGACAGCTCCCACCGCTTGAAGGAGCTCTGATCCATTCCCTGCCCATTTGCACAAACGAAGGAACCGTAAATTATCTTTCAGGAAACAGAAGGACTCGATCTCGAGCTCCTTACCATGTCAGAGTAGCACGGGGATGCTAATGCTTCCATGGTGATGACAGATTCTTGCTTTGCAAGAGAAATAGACAACCTAAATCAAGTACAAAAGTTCAAGCCTCTGGTTGTATATGATCAAATCTCGAAAGCAAATGCCGACGGGTTATCGGAATGCTTCTCTAATACTTTACGGAGCACCAACTTAGAGAAGAGAGCTAACAGGAAGGGGCAAAGAGGAGGAACCCAAATAACGCTCAGAGAGTCTTCGAGGAGGAGAAGATGGAAATATATAACCTGCAGGAAGCAGAAAGGAGCGGTCGTCTCCTTCCTCGCTTCCTCTATCACTATGGCTGAATTAACGCCAATCGATGATTGGTCGGTAACCCATTCGTCGCGAATGGAAGAATGGGTTGAAATGGAGCATTAGCGAGACGTCTTCGTCTTCTTTTTGTGATTGCAACTCGTTAGGCCACGAGGCCGATTGACTGACTCATCACCGCTCCCTTTCGTGATAGTTTCGGCCACCACACGAATTCAACTCCACAACGTCGTGTTCTCCGTCCATACTCACTCCTCCGTCCTTTTGTCACAACTTGCAACTTATCGCCGATCACTGGTGACGGCACAATCATTTGGATCGACGCTAACATTCCTGTTAATCATTGGCTATCTTAGTCAATGTTAAGAAAACACACAACTTTCAATTTGTAGCTGATCATTTGTCACATTCTGCTTGCAAGTCGACTGCTTTGATGATGCCTTTTTTTCTTTCTTCCACCGCTTGTTGATCGACAGGATTCAAAGAATTCTTTTTTAGTAAGGCTTATGATGATTTTTGGGTACGATAGTCTAATCTATGAACGATGAGTCTGAGAGTTGGAAAGAGGTTTGATAGGGATGGAAGCCGATTTGATATCTTCCTTTAGCCTCCTAAATCAAGTTTTTCCAATGCAAACAGATCTAAAGCCTTATCTCTTACTTTTTATGGTGTTTATGACTGAACAAGAACGATACTAAGTTTTGCAACCGTCATACCTCTTCTTCTTGTTCTTAAGACTCTTGTAATGTTTAATGAAGCATAAGTCATTAAGAATTAAAAGGTTAGTCAAATTATTCAGTACACACAAGTATATAATTTATTCTCTTCCAGTATCATCTTAATGATGTTCTACTTCAATATCAACTCATTTAAATACAGTAGCACCCGAAAAATGAGAAAACATCATGTTGATAGAGTGAAGATGATAGTGGACAACCAAGACCAGCAAGTAACAGACTGAATTGATCTGCATCAGCTGTAAGTAAATGCCAATCAACAAAGAAGGCTACACTCTGGCAGCTTGATATCCGATTGACATGGTGATTACTCAGATGTTTTAGCAGCTAAACAACTTAATGCTACAACTTCGAATTGATGCAAGAAGACGACTAAAAGGAACCACCAAAAGAAATTGAACAGAAATAGGCTCGAAGCTCAAACCTGCAAGATATGCTCTGTTGTACTACCATTAGACGATAACCCATGCCGGAGACTAGAAAGACCATACGGTCTGCCAGACGGGTGCGCGACGACCGTTCGTGACAATACGGTCTGCCAGATAACGATTGTTGCATCACATGTAAAAGAAAGTTAATACAACAAATCGGGGCGCAGACCCCAGCCCTACAACTGATTGATAACAAAGATGAGTGGGTTGGATTCATCCAACTGTTAATAGGTTGTTAGAGGAAAACTCAGTCTTTGGGTTGACCCTCGCTCTTCTGAACCCAGATCTTGACTGTCTGGTCGTTACTGAGTGCGCCAGAAGCAATCATGTTTTCAGATGGGTGGCACGACACTGCAATAACAGTATCGGTATGACCTTCCAGTTTCTGCACAATTTTTCTTGTTTGGAGATCCCACAGGTACACGCAGTTGTCTTCCGAACCACTGACAATGTACTTCCCATTTGTGACCGAGAAGGTAGATGGAATGCAGAACTTTGAGTTAACGTGTCCGGTATATGTCTTGAGAAATTTACCTGCCGAAAAGTTCCATAGCCTCTGCATGTAACATCAATTTACATTGCTGGGTATGAGTTTTGTCCCAATATGTAATGTCGCACATGCATCTAGTCAAAACATAAGAATAGAATGTAACATCAATTTACATGGTTGGGTATGAGTTTAGTTCCGCGATGTAACATAACACATGCATCTAGTTGAAACATATGTACAGAACAGCAATAAATTCTTTAGAAGGTTTTAAACAATGGGTTTGAAAAATATCTGGATGAATCTATTCAACCTGGCAAGAAATATATATAAATGGACAGAAAGACACATACAAGCATAAAGGGAGGGACCCAATAAATACCTAAAAAAATTCTAAGAAGCTTTATTTTAGAATTTATATGCCTACTTGCCTATTCACCTCTCTACACTGATGAATAGATATATTAGACTTCATTATACCTACTGGATTCTCAGTAGTATGACAGGAAAAAAAAAAGTTGTGGTAAAGCAAAGCAAAGACAACATTGCCCATCTTTTATCAAACACCGGGTTTGAATGGATATGATTTGATATCCACAAGCAAGGAATAACTTAGCCTGAAAGTATTGTTGCATATATGTCAAAGCATCTGACCACAAGTTCTACAAGTCATCCCACCATTTCTCTAATTAATTTATTTCCAACCAGAAATTTCTCATGAGAAAGCCAGGTTATTTTAACCACCCAAAAAAAGTGGATTAAACCTTTCATAAAGGTACTATTTTGGCTATTAACTTATCAGAATCATCTCCAACTCACACGTGTTTATGTTATGTCCTGTCATACCGGGTAAAATCATGCCCGTCAGAGTACTAGGTTACCATGAAATGTCTCTTGTGCCAAGCACTCTGTGTTGTAATTTGCAAGCTGTGTCGCCATGAATGCCCCCAGAATTTTATATGGTCGCACTAGGAATAAGCAACCACGCTCGGTGTCAACAGCCACCCAACACAAAACAGATGGATGGTGTAGGCAGGTTTTACCTATTGCCATTTATCCTAATATTTTGCATCATTATACAACCAACCTATACGAAAGTCAATAACATCTTTGATATACATTTTATGTAAGTCCAAAAGCAAAACAGTCTCATAGGCATCTATAACACAAATCAAGTGATGCACAACTTCTCCCAAACTTATGTAACAAGTCCAGTAGCAAAACAATCTCTTGAGCATCATTACTTCTCAGATTTTTTTTTGGGAGACTAAAAGATAGATGATACAATCAACAGGCCCATTAGCGATAACTCGAGTTCAACAAAGTCCAATTTTAGGAACAGAATAGTCGGAGTCAAAAAACTTAAATCCTACAGTGATGTCACTGGTGATTGCCTGGGCACCTGAGCTAATGCCTGAGTAGTGAACAAACTTAAGGCTGTGTAGGCTATATATGCTCCCCTGGACCATATGTATCATCTATAACATCACATATATTTGTATATGTGAATACAGAAATATACTGACTAAAATCAAACAAGTAAACTGAAAAGTGCAATTGACAAGGCAATCGCATTTCAGATCCAAGCCAGACAAGTCTTTAAAGTGATATTTACATCCAAGAAAAATAGATGATCAGAAATACAACTAAAATTTTTAAGAATTCATTGAGCTCTGTTAATCTTCAAATGGTGTAATTCCAACAGCTAAATCTCTAAACAGCACCAAAAGAACACACAAACAATGAAGATATATTAACTAGTGAAAAGAAAGGAGCTGCTTTTCAATCTCCATATACTAATTCACAACAAGAAACATTAACCAGTGAAACAGGTTGCGTGGACATACCAATGTGCTATCGAGGGTCGCGGTGAGGACAAACTTCCCATTGGGTGAGAACTTGACGAACGAAACCGGCGGGCTCTCGTCATCGATAAGGGTCTTCACGCAATGCCCGGTCGCGGCGTCCCAAATCCGGCACAGCCCGTCGTAGCTACTCGAGACGATAAGGCTCCCGTCGCGGTTGAAGTCGACGGCGGTTACGGGCTCGGAGTGGGCGGGGAGGACGCGAAGGCACTTGCCGGACTTGACTTCCCACACGCGGACCGTCTCGTCGAAGGAGCCGGAGGCGATCATATTGGACTGGGGGTTGAAGGAGCAGCAGAAGACGTAGTTGGTGTGGCCGGTGAGGGTCTTGACGGCGACGAAGGTGGCCAGGTCCCAGATCCGGACGGTGCGGTCGTCGGAGGCGGAGCAGAGGTAGCGGCCGTCGGAGGAGAAGCACAGGTCGGAGATGCCCTCGTCGTGGCCGGAGAGCTCGGCGCGGAGGGAGAAATCTGCGGTGGACCAGACGCGGAGGATCTTGTCAGCGGAGGCGGACGCGAGGAGGGAGCCGTCCGGGGAGAACTTGACGGCGGAGACGGCGCGCTCGTGACCCGTCAGGGTCTGGTGGAGGACGTATGGCTGGGAAAGGGCCTCGGCAGTGGAGGGAGGTTCGGCGGAGGCCATCTCCGGCATCGTGGGCAGGGTTTTAGTTTGGGGGGGTTGGGGAAAGGTCGGAGTTTGAGAATAGGGAAAGAGACAACGTAGAAGGGTGTTTCAATCGATACTGAAATAGATAGATGAAGCCCCGGTCCCTAAAATAGAAAATAAAGTATGTATATATATACGAATTCCCAGTATAAATCTTTAATTTTGAGAATTTTGCCCTTATAACTTAAAATAAAATTATGTTCGTTGTAGCCCGACCTTTAGTCACACCTCTAGACTACCCAACCTGTTAGCCCTCACACAAGATAGATCAAGATATGAGGGTTATGACAATCTCCGCATATCTTATTAGTCATCATTAAACCCATCGTCACCTTCTCTTTATTCAGACTCTTCTCTCTCTTTCATCGTCGATAAGTACATGACGAAAAAGAAACATCGTCGATAAGTACATGACGAAAAAGAGACAACTGGTGAGGTTAAAAATAATTATTTTTAAAAAAGAGTATCATTTTAAAAAAATTTAAGCTTAGGACAGTCCACATAAAATACCGAACGTTAAAGGTTTTTTTTTTCTGAAAATTCATCATATGTATTATTATTTAAATTTTAAAATGAGTTTAAATATTTTTTTATTTTTTAAAATAATTTTTTTTATTACATTGAATTATATACACAATGCTCGTACATGGACTCAAATATAAAACCTATGACCTATTACTTTTTATAACAATGCACTAAAGATAGATTCTTTAGTGCATTGCTGTTGGCTTCTCAAGATTCTGGTTTCTGAAAAGACCTATTTTCTTTCAACCCATTGGTTGAAATGGAATCAAAATGTATCATATAGGCTAACTACTGTTTCTGCAAGTTCATTGTGACAATAGTAGCATCACTCCTCAAAGGGTGTATCAAATAGATGGAACTTATATTTTGTGAAGCACCAAAGCATACATAAAGCTTAGAATCATGTATATGAATAGAGCTAAATTGAACAATCATCTATTCCTTGACAGATGACTGCAGACACTGTGCCCAACAAGCTGCCACTGTTCTTCTCTGTTATCATATTTCACTCGATTGATTATTGAGTGAACACATAATTGATGATTCCAGGAACTTGGTTGCTTTTGTTTACTAGAGATCATTCAGATAGAGAAAGCAAGAAAACATAACTATTTGGAATTAATGTTAATTACATCCACAAGACCATCATCCGACAATTTGATTGGAAATATAGCTAGTGAAGCTTCCTCATACAAGTTTTTACCATGGAAATTGTTAGCACAAGGCAAGTGAACCTAAAAGAAGAAATAGAAAGTCCTTTGCTTCACTTTGACTTCTTCCCTTGCTTCTTCTTCACCACTTCATCAATGTACATTATGCCCTTGCCTTTGTAAACTTCAGGAGGCTTGCAACTACGAACAGCACCTGCAAATTGATGCACCCTCTCTTTGTCTATGCCAGTGCAGCATATTACGTTTGGTTTGAAGCAGAAGACTCGGACGGCTGGAGGTACGGAGAATTCGACCTCATGGCTGTAACCCAGCTTCAGAAACAGCTGACGACCTTCTGCCTCGGTTCTTGCTTTGAACCCAACACCAACAATTTTGAGGAACCGAAAGAACCTCGCCTCCATTAACAACAGGTTTGTGAAAGACCCCCTGATGACAATGGAATTAAATCGCTTACGAATCAAAAAACAAATGAACAAGCAGATTAAGATAGATAAAAATGCTAAGCTCCAAATTAACTCAGATTTACTTGATCGGCAATCAGACTGTCGTCTACATGAACAAGGGATAAATTCTCAGTCACGCTTGTTACAATTATTTTATGCCTCCTATTTCAGGTTCAGAAAAGAAAAGAACACTAGCTGGCACTTACAGTTTTGATCAAGTAAAGTGTTATGGCAAGAGAATCAATAAATCACAGTGCTCTAAATGCCATAGTCACAGCACATTTTAGCTTCAAATGTTTGTCTTTGACCATCAGTTCATTGCAACCTAACAGAGCTAGCACAGTGTGATGTTACCGGAGATTTTTGCATTGACTGTATGATTCGAGCGAAAGATACTAACATCAACATCGTCTCCTTAAGCTGAAAACTACATTCTTCAGAATTCAACAATAGGTTAAATTTACAGCAAAGAATTATCTTTAAGACCACCTCTACGTTCTTTCCTTTGTTTCATTATGTTTTCATGTTTACCCTTATAGAAGTATTAAAAGAAAAATAAATTCCCATCATTGCCACCATATTCTTCAATCCTTGATTACTGAATAAGAATCTGCAATTTGAAGGAAATCAACAAGTGGATGTTCCAAAAGGCGAGTAAATCCACGATGGCGAAGAGCAGAAGTACTAAACAGCACAAACCTCTCCTGTCGCACAAATTGGTAACCCTATCTATGAGAACGTCAGTTCTTCTCCTAAATTGATAGGAAAAATTTCCAAGATCTGAATCAAGTTTCTAGGATCAATCCAGAATTCAAGACGAAAAATGACATATCTGACATACAAGCATAAATCTTATCAAGGATTAGATATCTCTGGAGACGCTTACCTGAGAAGCGAAGGCGTAGGCCTCGACGGCAGCCACGATGGCGACGGCCGAGGTGGGTCGTGTCAGAAAGCGGCGGAGAGGCGTTGGTGCAGGCCCGGGTTAGGTTTTCACAGGGCACGGACGACGGGGAAAGCACTAACTCCTCACGTGCTGGTCAGTGGCAACTGGCAACGGCCGGTGAGCTTTTCGATTAGAGCCTTGAACTAGACGTAATTTTCAATTGGGCAAGTAATTTTTAGGGCCTTATGTGTAATACTAATCTCTTCTGAGGGTGCAAAACCAAACATCCAAGGGAACGCATCTCAAGCGTCAAAAGCTAATCGGCACGAATATTGGAGCACGGGTGATCGTTCCACGCAACCCACGGCGGCCTATATCAACCACGAAATCATTTGGGGTTCGCGTCCGTGACACGCTCCGCTCCTCCCTCTTGGTCTCTCGAAGCGATAGCGACGATACTTCTCCACTTCCATCGTTTATGGTAAGGATCAATTAAATCCGCGTATATGATCTTATCGCTGTTATTCTCGGTTGCTGTTATGCTCTAATTACATAAAAGCTCCTCGATTCGTTTATTCACCTGCGATTGCTAATCGTTTCTATGCTTTTTCCGCTTTTGTTGGGTTGGAATTAGATGCATCGAACTGTGATTTTGATCTAGTCTTCCATTTAAGTTCTTGTTTACTAGACATTTGTGAGATGAATTTTGGGGTATATTATCTTGGAATCTTGATCGTAGGAATTGGATGTGTCGAACTGTAATTTTGATCCATTCTTCCAATTTAAGTTCTTGTTTACTAGAAATTTGTGGGATGGATTTTGGGTTGATTATCTTGGAATCTTGATCGCAGGAATTAGTTGGATCGAACTGTAATTTTGATCCATTCTTCCAATTTAAGTTCTTGTTTACTAGAAATTTGGGAGATGAATTTTGGGGTTGATGATCTTGGAAGCTTGGTCGTCGGCATATTCTAGATCGATAAAAGAAGATAAGAGCGACTAGATTGACAATGAGGAATTAAAGATTGATATTATCGCAGTCGAATTGTAAGAAAACCATTAGCATTAAAGATCGTGGGTGATTTCTCTGTATCTATGACAGACCATGATACAAGAAATTATGCATTTTGTAGTTGCCGTGTATAAAGGGAACTAGAATAGAGTGAATGATTTCTTGCAGTTGCTTTTAGGTGGGGAACAAACAGAATCATGAATTCCGAAATTAATTTATTTGCATTTGTCATGAATAAGATGAATTTAGGAATAAAAGACGTGTCTTGCTGTAGAAATATTTCTTTGTGGAAATTACAGAAAGAAAGAGAGAGAACAGTCTTTTTGTTATTGCTATAAGAAGAAATGAAAACCATTGTGTTCCATATTTGGAGTGAGTTCTTTGCCATGGGCTAAGATATCAAGAATAGATCGGCGTTTAATGGGACTGATGTATTTGCTGTTTCGGAGATGTTAGGATTCAATTCTTGGGTTCTTATTGGTGGGTAATAGCAGATACTTAAACACACAAAACTGAGTTTCTTGAGATATAAAAACTTCAGAATTTGCATGTACAAGAGGATTAGAACAAGCAGCTAACCTTCACAATTTTGAAGTCTGATTTCTGTAAAGTTGATAACAAGGAGAGTGTGGAAAAATAGAAGGAAAAGGTTCAGCGCCAATGGGGGCTGATTTCCTTGCAGTTTCAAGAATATTAGGATTCAAATCCTGCAGATGAATATCTTCGCAATGGACAAACAGAGAGGAAAATATTTTATTGGGTTGCTATGGGTAAAAGCAGACAGCATACAAATTGAATAAGTTTCTTATGATAGGAACATTAGAATTTGCCATGGACAAGAGAATTACAAAGAATAGCTAGCATTTGTAGTTTTGAAGAAGTCTGGTGCCCATCTACTTAATGTCGACAAACAAGTAGAGTGTGGGAAAAAACACAAAAAGTTTCAGCACTAAAGGGGCTGATCTCCTTGCAGGTTCAGAAACATTACCAAATTCGGAGATGGATTTCTTTGCAATTCCTTGGACAACAGCATTATGAAAGAAGTTTGGAATTCTGGGTTTAAAATGGAAATACTTTTGCAGTTGCTTTGGTAAAAGAGGATGAACACAAAAAGGGCCAACTCTCTTGAGATATAAAAATGTTAGAATTTGCCATGGACAAGATGATCACAAAGAGTAGCTAGCATTTCAATTTTGAAGTTTGATTTCTATCAAATCAATGTTAACAAACAAGGTGACTTAGATGTGAAAATAAATTATGTATACGAGAGTGGGTAAATGAATTCAGAGTCCAATGTCCTTGCCATTAGGAGACCAAGACTGACATTTGTTCTTATCTTGTAAATTTCATTTTATGCTATATATATAGTAAGCGCTAGTCGATTGCTTTTGTAATATTCTAGCTTGTATTTAGATGTACTCGGTTTCACTAAAGTGCATGGTTTGCTTCTGTCTGAACGGCAGCTTTCATTCTTGACTAAAAAGATATGTTCACATTGTCTCATGTTCAAATACTTGGTAATTTTTGTAATTCCTACATTCGTGCAGTCATAGTACTCGATTCTTTTTAAGTATTTACAATCTGGCATTTATATTATCGTATCAAATTGTTCATTTGTAATATTATGTGCTAATAAATTATAATAAATACATGCTGTATGGAACAGTTAGATTGGGCTGGAATACCTTCGGCCTTGGAACCCAATTACTGGTTCATCTAAAATCATATAGTATGACACTAGGCACGCTGACTTAAATGCTGTAACTTTTCTTTTCTTTTATTTTCTTTCAGGGTGAAGGAAACTTCAAGTCTTACAAAAAACCAGGCTAACCCGAGGCATGAAACTCCAGATGTGCACTCAGTAGACTGTTGCCCGTTTCCGCCATCGATGCAATTTTAGGTATGGTCGTGTTACACTCTTTTTATGATGTTATATTATTATCTTATCAAGCGAAAAGATATGATTTGCATAGCATCTTTTTTAATGTTAAAGTTTACATCCACGTAAAAATAGTTTTGATGTTATTACTCATGAAAGACAAACAAATTTCTGTTGTTCTATGCTTGTACGCCTTTAGAATATTAAATGATGATCTAAAGAGTGAGTCATGGAAGTTTGTGGGGGCCGCCGCGGTCCTTTCGTAGGTAGCACTTGGAAGGCTAATCCCAAAAGCAATGAGGAGGACGTAGACGGTGCAGATCTTGAACTAGTCGAAGTCTGATTTATAATAGCAATGGATAATCTAAAGTCCCATTAGCCTTTATTGTCCGAGCATTGCATAGTAAAAGTACATTGAAACAAGAAGTGTCTTCGGAAATTAGAATTCTAATTAGGATTGAAGTAACGAATAAAAATTCCATAAAAAAAAAAACACTATATCCGAGAATTATATAACTATTCATAATTTTTAAATAATTTAAATATTGATGTAGTGTCACTAGTGAATCTTGAATGCCACCGATGAGATAATGATAACATTCTGGTATGTGAAGTGTGTAAATATTTGGATTAACTTATAATACTCGGATGAATGTATTTTTATTAATTTGGGCTTGAATATTTTAAGTTAGTGACTTAGACTCAACAAGTTAATTAGTCGGATCATCCTATCAGGTTGAATTATGACTATTGTTATCACAACTTGCTAATAGTGAGTCTTGTGAAGCACTTTTATAAGTGGATGGGACCAGATGACAGACACATCATGGGTGTAGAGGGGTAGAGTCTGCCAGAGTTAATGAGCGCAAGTGTGACCGACTGTGAAAACGAGAATTTTTCGTCCTTCAGAAAAAGTAGATCAGGTAAACAAATAGTTAATGTTTTTTTTCTTGATAATCAATTACATTTTATTCAATATAAAACTAATAAAAAAAATATATTTAGTACAATTGGATGACGAGATATCTACTTTTTTGTAAATTAATCAATTCATTTCACGTCTGAATTGTTGTGCTTGAGAGATGAGAGGTGATGGGCGAGGAAAGAAACCCACGCGTTCTTGCACGAACGTTCACGCGTAAAGAAGTTTTCCTTTGCGTAAAAAAGAAAACGCCACTTGCATGACAGGCTACGCGTTGGTACGCTCGCGTTCTAAGTGGGCGCTCTGAGACATCCTTCTTGCCGTAGGAAGTGTTCTCGGTATTTTTCTATTTATTCCGCGATCTTCAAGGCGTCTAAACCCATCATATCCGAAGACACCAAAACGGAAATGGACGGTCTCCTTGCTCTCTCTCACTCTTATCCTCTGACCTTCTCCCTCCGAAGGTTCTTCCCCGCCCCCCTCCTCTTCCTTGAAGAGCAAGAATTCGACGACGATAAGCTTCTCGGAGATCGTCAAGAACGGCCACCGGTTCGTGACGTGGACGACGGAGGTGGGGAGGACAATGGTGTTGGTGGGGCTGGCGAGGATTAGCTCCGCCGTCCACTCCACGAATCGGTGGCCGTTCTTGACGAGCTCCGAGAAGCTTATCGTCGTCGAATTCTTGCTCTTCGAGGAGGAGGGGGCGGGGAAGAACCTTCGGAGGAAGAAGGTCAGAGGATAAGAGTGGGAGAGAGCAAGGAGACCGTCCATTTCCGTTTTGGTGTCTTCGGATATGATGGGTTTAGACGCCTTGAAGATCGCAAATACCGAGAACACTTCCTACGGCAAGAAGGATGTCTCAGAGGAAGAAGGTCAGCAAGGCGAGAAGGAAGAGGATGAGAGTGGGAGAGACCACAAGGCGGCCGTCCATTTCCGTTTTATTGATTCCGGCTTCTTGTCGACCTTGGGGTAGTTCTGGAAGTTGATCCTGAGGACGTGCTCCACGTTCTTGGGATTGCCGATGATGACGGAGGTGAGGAGGACGATGTTGTTGGTGGGGCTGGCGAGGATTAGCTTCGGCGTCCACTCCACGAACCGATGGCCGTTCTTGACGACGTGCTCAACGTCCTCGCCGACCTCCGGGGAAGTTGGTCTTCAACGCCGACGGCGACCACTGGCGCCTTCAGCGCAAGACCGACAGCCTCGAGTTCAACACCAAGACCATCCGGTCCTTCATCCTCGGGAACGTCCACCACGAGGTCACCGACCGCCTCATCCCACGCCTCGCGCGCGCAGCTGCCGACGACGAGGTGGTCGACCTCCTTTACCGCCTCGGCTTCGACAACGTCTGCAAGGTCGCGTTCGACGTTGACCCCGCCCGGCTCGTCGGCGACGACTTCTTTCGCGCCTTCGAGTCCGCGACCACCACATGCATCAGCCGTTTCCGGCAGCCTTCTCCGTCATCGACGACTTCGCGATGAGGGTGGTCAATTACATTTTATCTTGATAAATCAATTGCATTTTTATTAAAAATATAAATCTAATAAAAAGATATATTTAGTACAATTGGATGACGAGATGATCTACTTTTTGTAAATTAGTCAATTCATTTCACATCTGAATTGTTGTGCCTGAGAGATGAGAGGTGATGGCGAGGAAAGAAACCCACGCGTTCTTGCACGCACGCGTAAAGGAGTTTTGCTTTGCGTAAAAAATAAAATGCCACTTGTACGTTCCCGGAGACGGTCAAGGTTCGCTTGCTTGCGACACCCCAAGCGAGTCGTGCCAGAAAGCACCCCTTGGGCGGTGGGCTATATATATATAGTTTAATCACAGATGTCACTGGCTGCTGGTTTTAGATTACGTGAACTGGCAGAAGTTGTGTTAGTAAGCTATTTCCCGTGCAGTTTGTAGGGGATCCAGATGGTAACCAAAACAACGTGCCGAAACAGGCACCGTCAAGGGTGAACCCGATCGACACGGAGATGGTGAACCCACGATGCAAGAAGCCGGAATCAAGAACCCCCACGTGACACGCCATATCGCGTGGGAATGGCTATCGCTTGCTAAGTCGGTGCCACTGAGACATCCTTCTTGCCGAAGTTAGTATTCTTCTACTTATTCAGGGATCTTGATTGAAGGCATCCAAACCCTGATCTGAAGACACAAAATTGGAAATGGACGGCCTCCTTGTGCTCTCTCCCACTCTCATTCTCGTCCTTTTCGCCTCGCTGACCTTCTTCCTCCTCCTCCGGAGGTTCTTCTCCGTCCCCTCCTCCTCGAAGAGCAAGAATTCGACGACGATAAGCTTCTCGGAGCTCGTCAAGAACGGCCACCGATTCGTGGAGTGGACGGCGGAGCTAATCCTCGCCAGCCCCACCAACACCATCGTCCTCCGCACCTCCGTCATCACCGGCAACCCCAAGAACGTGGAGCACGTCCTCAAGGCCAACTTCCACAACTACCCCAAGGGCCGCAACCAGACCTCCGTCCTCGCCGACCTCCTCGGCGGCGGCATCTTCAACGCCGACGGCGACCACTGGCGCCTCCAGCGCAAGACCGCCAGCCTCGAGTTCAACACCAAGACCATCCGCTCCTTCATCCTCGGGAACGTCCACCTCGAGGTCGCCGACCGCCTCATCCCACGCCTCGCTCGTGCAGCTGCCGACGACGAGGTGGTCGACCTCCAGGACCTCGTCGACCGCCTCGCCTTCGACAACGTCTGCAAGGTCGCGTTCGACGTCGACCCCGCCCGGCTCGCCGGCGACGACTCATGCGACGAGTTCTTCCGCGCCTTCGAGTCCGCGACCGCCATAAGCATCAGCCGTTTCCGTCAGCCGCGGCTGTTGTGGAGGCTCCGCAGAGCGCTCAACCTGGGGTCGGAGAGGCAGCTCAAAAGAGACGTCTCCGTCATCGACGACTTCGCGATGAGGGTGGTCAGGGAGCGGAAGGCGCGGACGGCGGAGGAGATCAGGAACAGCAGCGACCTCCTCTCGCGGTTCATCGCCGAGGACGACGACTTCTCGGACGAGTTCCTCCGGGACATCGTCGCAAGCTTCGTGCTGGCCGGGCGGGACACGACGTCATCCGCCATGGCGTGGCTCTTCTGGCTCGTCTCCACGCGGCCGGCGGTGGAGCGGAGGATCCTGGCCGAGATCGGCGCCGTGCGGACGCGGCACGGAAACCGCTGACGCTGGACGAGCTGAGGGAGATGGACTACCTCCACGCGGCGGTGTCGGAGTCGCTGCGGCTGTACCCGCCAGTGGTGCTACAGCCGCGGCGGGCGGAGGCGGACGATGTGCTGCCGGACGGGACGGCGGTGCGGGCAGGGATGTCGGTGACGTACAACACGTACGCTATGGGAAGGATGGAGGGGATATGGGGCGCCGAGTGGGGGGAGTTTAAGCCGGAGCGGTGGCTGGACAAGGAAGGGGCGTTCCGACCGGTGAGCCCGTTCCGGTTCCCGGTGTTCCACGCGGGGCCGAGGACGTGCTTGGGGAAGGAGATGGCGTACACGCAGATGAAGGCGGTGGTGGCGAGCGTGATGGAGAGGTTCGAGATGGAGGTGGTGGACAAAGGACGGGAGAGGGAGGTGGAATTCTCCATGCTGCTGAGGATGAAAGGTGGATTGGTGGTGCGGGTGAGGGAAAGGGAGCTCCAACAGTAATTGGGAGGGCGGTATGTGGTTTTATTGATTCCGTACTCCGTATGCTGCTCTACGTTATGTCCAAGTGTTTTACGTCTAAGATGTTATATCGTATTGAATGTTTCGTCATAGGTGAAAATAAAGGCAGCGTTCGAGAATAATACTCTTTCCTTCGAAAACAACGATCTTTATTGATTCAGACAACCAACCATTTCGAACTTAAAAATCCACAATGGAGACGTCAGTGTACCATGCGTGGTTCTAGAAACACCAATACTCTATTACATGCAATCTTTAAAATGGAAATTACAAGAGAACCATACGTAAATGAACAAAATTACCAATCTCAACGATCACTTGATAACACCATACAACTAAAACATACGAAAAAAATTTTACCTTTGAACAAAAACTTGAATAGATTAACATTTGAAGAGAGGATATATATACGTGGATGACATGATCGTGAAGAGCAAGTTTGCAAGCACACACCTGGTCGACCTGGCAGAAACATTCCAAACGCTCAGGCGGTTCAACATGCGTCTGAACCCTGCGAAGTGCGTCTTCGGGGTCAGCTCGGGAAGGTTCCTCGGCTTTATCATTCACCAACGGGGAATAGACGCCAACCCGGAGAAGGTCCGAGCCGTTACCGAGATGCACTCCCCCCGCTCGGTCAAAGAGGTACAACGGCTTGCCAAGAGGTTGGCAGCACTCAGCAGGTTCGTGTCGCATTCAGGCGACAAGTGCCTCCCCTTTTTCCGGGCTCTACGGCGGGCCGACAACTCTGCTTGGACTTCAGAGTGCGAGGAGGCCTTCGAGAAGCTGAAGGTGTGCCTCGCCCATTTGCCCCGACTCACCTCGCCTGAGCCAGGCGAGACCCTTGGCCTCTACCTGGCAGCCTCGGCACAAGCCGTTAGCTCGGTGTTAGTTCGGGAGGTACCACCTGCACACAAGCCCGTGCATTATGTCAACCATATCCTCGGGGGGCCTGAGGCGCGATACCCCCCGATCGAGAAGCTAGCTCTCGCCCTTATCATAACGTCCCGAAGGCTGCGACCCTACTTCCAGGCCCATACAATCAAAGTGATCACCGACCAGCCACTGCGACAAATCCTCTCTAATTTTGATGCCTCGGGCCGTATGCTGAGATGGTCAGTCGAGCTCAGCGAATTCGACATTCAGTATTCCCCCAGGACCGCCATCAAAGCTCAGGCGTTGGCAGATTTCATTTATGAGTCGACTCCCGAGGATCATGCTACGCGATGGGAGAACAATCAAAGCAAATGGCCATCATTTCCGACAACATGACTCAATTCAACAACCTCAAATTCAAGGCCTATTGTCAATCGTACGGGATCCAGTTGAAGTTTAGTTCGGTTGCGCACCCCCAAACCAATGGCCAAACCGAAGTGATGAACTGAGCGATTTTGGAAGGCCTTAAAAGGAGAATCTCGAGCGCACATGGCGCCTGGGTGGACGAGCTTCCCAGCGTCCTGTGGGCAATGCGAATGACTCCCAAAACTGCTTCAGGGGAGTCTCCCTTTAGCCTGGCGTTTGGGACCGAGGCGGTCCTTCTGCCCGAGATGTTGTTCCCGACCTTGCGCACCTCCAATTATGGGCAAGGAGACTCCGAGGAGGGGCTCCGGGCTAACCTGGATCCCCTTGAGAAAAGAAGAGCCAAGGCACATCTGCGCACCCTGGCATACAAGAAGGCAACGGCTCGGATATACAACCAAAAGGTCCGTTCGCGACCGATCCAAGTCAGGGACCTCGTCCTCCGAAGAACAGAAGTAAGCAACCCGACCCGAGCAAGGGGAAAGCTCGCACCCAACTGGGAGGGCCCCTACGGGTCTAAGACATGGTCCGAGAGGGAACTTACCGGCTCGAGACTATGAAGGGGAGTCCCCTACCAAGAACATGGAATGCGACAAACCTGAAAAAATTCTACCCATAAAGGAGATCGATCGGGACGCAAAGAAGCTACAGAGGGCTCGTGCACCCACAGTTAGGGAAAAGAGCAAGCCAGGATTTCAAAGAAAAAGTACTTCTAGATGGTAAACAAGGTACACATAGCGGTCAGACAGCACGGCCTCAAGCCCAACCGGAACAAAAACAACAAAAGGAGAGGGGGCGCAGCCCCTAGCTCGGGGGTGGAGTCACGGGCCCATCGTCAAAGGGGACGTTCGCCAACATGTCAACGTTCTCGTCTGTTGGGTTATCGACAAATGGGTCCAACTCCAGCTCCAAGCCTGGGTGCTTCGCCCCGAAGCGAGTGCAAGCCACCCGATACTCGTACTCGTACGTGACCCGGCCTGACCTCACCAGGCCACTCTCGAACCCGGATGACGCTTTATACCCGGCAACCACCTCCTCGATCTTTTTGGGCAGCCCCAGCTGCTCCTCCTCCAGGGCCTACTCGACCGCTCGGGCCGCTGACCTGGCAGTCTCGACGTCATGGGAGAGGGTCAGCAGCTCGTAATCCAACGAGTGGATGTGTGACCGGCTTTCTTCTAGTGCGGTCTTCAAGCGAGCCACCTCCTCCCCTAGCACCGTGGCGTGCTCTTCGGCCGCAGCAACAGCCTCCGGATCCCCCTTGGCTCGTAGCTCTAAGTTCTGCAATCGAAGAGCGGCATTGATCTCCATTTGACGCTCAAGCGCCCGCTCAACGTCGAGGACCCAGTCGATCAATGCCATGCCATAGTGCTGGCCCTGTATAAGGATCGGTGTCAGCACACCCAAGAAAGAAAGAATTGGCAGGAAAAGGAAGCCAACACTTACCCAGACGAGCGACGTGGTCGCCCGCTCTACTAGCACCTCAGAGGTGGAGTTGTAGAGGTCCTTAGCCAGCGAGGGATGCAGCGCCCCTCGGATGAACTCATGGGTGGTTAGTCCATCAGCCTAGAGTCGGCTGTTGGCTTTGATAGTCGGCCACCGAACGACATAGAGGGCTCCCGGCTCCCCGGCCGGAAGATCGACCATGTGCTGGGCCTGGTACTGCCTACCCTCAGGCCAGGAGTACATACGACATAGTTCCCACATCGGCAAGAGAGGTGCCGGCGCCCTCTTGGGAGGGTCGCTACCGGACGACCCGGCCGACCCCTTCCCCTTCATGCTCTCCGAGCCCTCCCCCTGGGCAGAGGCCCCGAGCGATTCCAGGGGGGCACTCAAGCGGGTGCCCCGACTCACGGGCGTCTTCCGGACCGTTGTCTTCGTCTTCTTGTGAGGCCGCTCCGATGCCGGTGATGCCGGCGCCCGCTTCGGCGTGCCCTCTAGTGGGACAATCCCGCCTCCAAAGCCCTCTCAGTCCCGAGATGGGGGCTCGATGGCCTTAGCGCTGGTCGTCTTCTTCATCGAACATAGGTCTACCATTTCTGTGAAAAATAAATAGCGGTCAGATGGCTTGGGCCGAACGAACAAGCCATTATACACGAATGGCCATACCCCCAGTGGCGGGGCTCAGCTCCGCTTGAACCATCCATTCCTCGGTCATCTCCTTAATTGCCCGAGAAGAGGACAATATGCCCCTTAGATGATCCACAATCGCTACGTCTTCAACGGAGAGCGACGGGGGGGCATTATCGATGATCTGAAACACCCACCCGATGCTGAAGCCCCACTCTTAGTCGCAGCTGACATAAAAGAAATGCCTCTTCCAACCTTTGTTGTTGGATGGCGCGCCACTGATCTTAAAATCGTTACGGGCGGTCAAGTAATACCCGCCTGGTCCCCTGCCCAAGCGAAAACATGCCAAAAAAAGGGGGCGGGACGGCTCGATCTCAGCCCCTCGACACTCTCAGATGAAAGCCACCAAGTAGCGCCAGGAGTTGAGCGACACCTGGGATGGGGAAATCCCCCAAAAGTGAAGACAATCCCTAATGATCGGGTGCACTAGGAATCGCATGTCGGCTTCCAGCACCCCCACGGTTAGCTCGAACCCATCGGGAAACTGGTCATACAACCGCTGCCCCGGTCGAGGGGCGTGCAGGCCATAACACTTCAGGATGCGGTAGCGATCCCGGAGCACTCCCAAAAGGTCCTCGGTCACCACCGAGTCCACATCATGCCAGGACTTGAGGGCCTCAAGCTTGGCCGAACCCCCCGGGGCCTCCGGGGAAGCGCTACCTGAAGACACGCTCACCACCTCATCCCGGGAACTTACGGAGAGAGAAGGAGAAGGAGAAGGGGAGGGAGAAGGCGACGAAAACGAAGACAAAGATGAAGATGAAGACATCCCAACCTCAGAGTTGCGAGAAAGAAGTCCGGGGGTCGGAGCGAAGGATCGGAGCAAAGAGGACAGCGGAGTTGCAAGAAAGGGGCCGAGGTGCGGGGTGAAAGGCTGATATCAAAGGTGATGGTAACTACCCGCGGAAGAGTGGGGGTTATAAAAGGCGGGTAACCCCTGGCGAGGCGGCGATTAGGGCTTCCCGAGGAGAGCAACAGTCACAGCATTTAAGACCCGTCACGACCCCTCGGATCAACCAGGATCACCTGCCTCGGTGCTTCCACCAGAGGCGTCCCATCACCCGAGACCCCCCACCGAAGGCTGTTCAAAATAAGGTTTCCCTCCATGCCCGTCATGCTCTGCCCGCCCCGCCACGTGGTGGAATCGAGCTCAAACTGCTCGGCCCCCAAGTTCAATTCAGAACCGAGCTCAAATCACTCGGCCCCAATGTTCGGAACTGAGATTAAACCGCTCAGCCCCCATGTTCGAAACCGAGCTCAAACTGCTCGGCCCCCAAGATCAATTCCGAACCGAGCTCAAATCGCTTGGTCCCCAAGATCAATTCCGAACCGAGCTCAAATCGCTTGGTCCCCAAGATCAATTCCGAACCGAGCTCAAATCGCTTGGTCCCCAAGATCAATTCGGAACCGAGCTCAAATCGCTTGGCCCCCAAGATCAATTCCGAACCGAGCTCAAATCGCTCGACCCCCAAGATCAATTTGGAACCAAGCTCAAACTGCTCGACCCCCATGTTCGGAACCGAGCTCAAACTACTCGGCCCCCAGGTTCGGAACCGAGCTCAAATTGCTCGACCCCCAAGATCAATTTGTAATCGAGCTTAAATCGCTCGGCCCCCATGTTCGGAACCGAGCTCAAACTGCTCAGCCCCCAGGTTCGAAACCGAGCTCAAATCGCTCGACCCCCAAGATCAATTTGGAATCGAGCTCAAATCGCTCGGCCCCCATGTTCGGAACCGAGCTCAAACTGCTCAGCCCCCAGGTTCGAAACCGAGCTCAAATCGCTCGACCCCCAAGATCAATTTGGAATCGAGCTCAAATCGCTCGGCCCCCATGTTCGGAACCGAGCTCAAACTACTCGGCCCCCATGTTCGGAACCGAGCTCAAATTGCTCAGTCCCCATGTTCGGAACCGAGCTCACACTATTCGACCATCGTGTTTGGAACCGAGCTCAAATCACTCGGCCCCCAAGACCTGATTCGGAACCGAGCTCAGTCCCTCAACCCCCAGATACGATTCCATGCTTGGGTCGCTCCAGAGCGCTCCCGATTAGCGACCCACCGGCACCAAAATCTAAGCCCAGACTTAGTCACTTGGCCCCCACGCCCAACCTTCAAACCGAGCCGTATCTCAGCCAAATCCGACACCCGAATCACTGGCCTAGTCCGTTAAACCCAAGTCGCTCCACATCGACCCCCGACTCGTAGCCCGTCAAGTCTCTAATTGAGCCACCCCAACTCTTTCGTCGGCCTACGAACTCGGCAACCGTAACTCCAAGCTGTGCCAAACCTGACCTACGCCACGCCGGTTTTGCCTCGACACACCCCAACCGATCCGTCAGTAGGGTCAGTCCTGCCCGAATCACGAGGCATCGCCCCTCCAAATCTCCCCCCCGACGAGTCAATCCAGCTCTCCCACACCAGCGACCAGCACAATCATGCCCCTCGGCCCCAAGCATGCCTCTCGATCCATTAGGGACCCAACAGCACGCCTCAGAGGGGGGGAAGTGATGAGGTAAGTTTTCGGCTCCCAGGTGAGTCATCCCCAATGCCACACGCCACCAACGCCACATGCCACCGACGCCACACGCCACCAGCATCGCACGCCACAACCTTGCCGATGTTAGAATCCGATGTTGCACACCGTCAATGCCCCACGGTGCACGCTTCGACGAGCTTCGTACCAAGGCGCTATGCGATCAATCCTAAGGGCTAAGGGCGATGCCATCTGAGGCCGTCCGAGCACCCCCGAAGACGTCAACTCACGGATGAGGGGCTCCGGGGAGAAAGGGGGGGGGGGGAAACCTCACATGATGGTATAAAAGCCCCACGGTGGGTGTCAGAAAGGCGGGTGGAAGAATACCGGACTGACTTACCGGAGGGGCCAAAGTCAGGGAACACCCGACGAAGGCCATTTTTGCAGGAAGGAGCCCTCCCCCGACCGGCGGACGTTTCAACCCAGGAGTCGTCAGCCAACGCACGAGGACGAGCTATCATCCATCTCAGAGCTAGGGAGATGTGACCCATCGCACGCGGCGCTCAAATCGGCGGACCAAGGAACACCGATCAATACCTCCTCACCAGGGGCCAACCGACCCAATCGACCTGACCCCTACCCGAGGTGCTTCGAAGTAGTCATCCCGGAGTGACCAGTTCCCGACCTAAGGGGCACCTCCCCGTTATACAAAAGCGGATCAATGAGCTGCACCGGAGCCCAACCAAAGCCTCCCAACATCCCGGCTCAAGTGCCCGGTCCACCTCATCATCCCGCTCACCTCCCAACTTACCAGCCACGATACTTTTGTTCCCTAATGTTTTAGAATATCGAGGGAAAATTCATGAGAGTGTCATAAAACAAATCAAAACAAACCAACAAAAGAAGAAATCCGACCATAATTGACAAGAAAATTATAGATCGTGCATCTGACGAAGCAAGAAAATTGTGACAGTCAGAAAGAAATCGCCCGATAACGCGCAATAATGCTTCGGCGGTGGATCTGCTTTATCCAACGAAAGAACTCTCCCGATAATGTGCGATACAGAAGATCCAACACAAACGAGCAACCAAATATACAAATCTTTGAATCAAAACCAATCCATTCAGCAGAAAAGAAAAAAGACGAAAAAATCAAGTAAAGAATCAGCTAGAAACCGCGACAGATCTTAAAGAAAAGTAAGCAGATCAAATCAGAAGCCAACAGGAAGAAAATAAAGGGGATCAAAGAAATAAACCGTGAAAGGAACCATATCAAGGAAAGGCTAGCTGACATCACCATGAGAACCAACGAGACACACCGTCGCCATCGCAGAAATCACGGGCGGAAGCAAACCCGAAACAGTGGAAGAGGCGAGAGGAATATACAAATCTGGAGCCGCAGACCGACGGCTTTACTTGAATCGACGGACTGGATGCACCCTTGTGTGACCATCGGATTGGTTATGCGGAAAAGGCCGTTGCGTCGGTTTCACCAGCCACCGACAACGTCGCGCGAGCACACCAAAGACCGGTACCTTCTGAACCGGTCTCTGACGTACGATTTCAACTACCCTTGTGTTTTCTAGGAAAAAATAGTAAAAATTGTGATGTGTGGGTAGAGAGGGTTTTTTTTTTCACGTAATGTTATGAAATAATATAATATTTAATTATTGTTATTATTATTATTAGTATTATTTGAAGGTGTGTAAAGGCTTTGACCTGCTTTCATCATTTATAAAAAAAAAAGATGAATTCTCGAAAAAAAAATTATTTTAGATTTTATTTTCATAGCATCTCGAATTTAAAATATTAATAGAGAGCGCTCCTCACTATGTAAAAACATAATATTAGCCCTATAGTATTAAATTTTTTTTTTCATTTTGCCTATAATCGTCTAATTTGTCGGTCCTCACCTACAATAATCTTCGAGGGCTACTAACGATAATAGGCCTTTATGCGAGAGTTATAGAGGGCTACAGAACAACGAGAGTTAACGGGGGAGGGCTAATAGAAGGAGGCGACCAACCTTTGCGTAAGAGTTATATGCACAAGGGGGAGGGGCAAGTCACAACGAGCTCTTGCGCAAGGGCTATAAGCAATGATGGGATACTAAGGGCTCATGAGTGAGTAAATGGTTTGATGGTAATATCCATCATACCACTCACAAAAGATTAATTCTCCAAATGGAAACACAAAAATAAAATGAGAGATACCATGAAATAGATATAAGCATTAAAAATTATGATTATATTATTATTATATAAAAAAATTTAATAAATAATTTTTTTAAAAAAATATATATTAAATATACGATACGTATCTTTCGATGTCATTCAGAAAATTTTTATTTGATTTACAAGTGCATCATCTTTGAATCTGAGAATTACAATAATATCAATATAAGATAAGAACTATATATCTTTTTCTTTTTCTTTATATTTCATATTATCGTTATAAGCGATTGATTAATGACTAAAAGAGATTAAAAATATATTTGTATTATTAATAATTGATGTTTCATCCATCATATTCTTTTATAAACGAAAACAGAGAATTTAGGATAGTAATAAAAAAACTCTTTTCGATCATTTTTAAAATAATCTTATTATAATTATTAATTAATAATTATAATCAGAATTTAATTAAATTTATAATATATTTTTTTAATTAAATAATATCATATAATAATATATGCATGCACGAAGGAGCAAGATTCACGAACCGGAAATCAGAAAACCAGTAGTGCTGAGATCGGATGTGGTACTTCTCGCGAGTGCTCGAACATTTAAGAGTGGCTAATCTTGTTGGATCACTCACTTAAATAATAGATTTCTCCTGCCATTTCATATTCCATTGTCGTCTAGTCCGGTTAGGATACCTGGCTTTCACCCAGGCGACCCGGGTTCAAATCCCGGCAATGGAAGTATTTTTTATCAGATTTCATCGCGTTTAAATAGCATACTCTTATTTCTATATACATTACTTTTCTCCTACTAAATGGAATTTTATAAATATTTATTTTCAGTTTTCATATCTATAATTCAGAATTTCGAAGAAACTTATATTTCACTCTATAAAAACACATTTCTGCATCAAAAGTTTCCAGGGATAACCGCACACAGGAACTATGCCCATCGCACTTTGTTCTGTCCGTCTTCCAATCCTTTCTTCGAGTCTAATCCCGCACCGCAATCACAAACCCTCCTCAGTCTCTTCTCCGTTGCCTCCCCTCGTCCTCCGCTTCCGGACCTCCCACCGCCAGAACCTGCGATACCTTAAATCCCTCGGCATCACCGCCACCTCCCCCGAGTCCATCGCCTGGACCCTCGCCATCGTCGAATTCCTCAAGTCCAAGGGCTTCTCCGACCGCCACTTTCCCCGGCTCTCCTCCGCCTGCCCCACAATCTTCTCCTCCGCCGACGTTAACCGCACCCTCGCCCCCGTTTTCGCCTTCCTCGTCGCCGAGCTCTCCGCTGACCCCGACCAGGCTCGGGACCTCATCCTCCGGTGCCCTGACCTCCTGATGGCCAGCGTCGACTACCGCCTCCGGCCGACGCTTCTCTTCCTTCAGGAGCTCGGCCTCGGAAGCCTCAACTCGCCGACCAATCTCAACGCCCACCTCCTCAACACCCCCGTCGAGAAGCTGGCTTCCAAGATCCGGTTTTTGGAGGGATTGGGGCTCTCCCACCAGGAAGCGTCCAAGGTCTGCGCCCGATGCCCAGCGATCTTTGGCTACAGCGTGGAGAACAACCTGAGGCCCAAGGTCGAATACCTGGCGCGCGAGATGGGCAGGTCGATGGAAGAGGTGAAGAAGTTCCCGCAGTACTTTGCCTTCAGCATGGAGAAGAGGATAAAGCCGAGGCATTTGCATCTGAAGGAGAGAGGGGTTCGGATTCCATTGCAGCGGATGCTGCTGTGGAGCGACGACCGATTCTACACGAAATGGAAGTGAGGCACACAGAACCAGAACACGTTGTGTTCGATCGGTTGGCAAACAAGCTGCTTATTGCAACCGGTCTTGTAGACGATCCACGCGTAAACGACCAAATACATTGCAAAAGATGTTCCATAAAGTTAATGTACTTTAAGTATTGTTTGTATTGCAAAACATACTGTTGTTATCAGTCATAGCAAAAGTGTTATCGACAACTGATCACTGCAAAGTCATGGTTGTTGCTGTTTCCATGAATAACCAGATAAAGCCAATGGTGGGTGTTAGTGCAAACAGTTTTATGCTGTGGCCTCGGGGCCGTCACGGTTTGGTTGGGGCTCTGAATGACGAGGATCTTGCGCGGGTGTTCCTTCGAGGCAGCGTGCTGGCTGCGAATGGGGCCGAGGCCGAGGGAGCGAGGCAGCGAGCAGCGTGCTTGCTTGCTGCGCATGGGGCCGAGGCAACGAGGCAGCGTGCTGGCTGCGAATGGGGCCGAGGCCGAGGGAGCGAGGCAGCGAGCAGCGTGCTTGCTTGCTGCGCATGGGGCCGAGGCAACGAGGCAGCGTGCTGGCTGCGAATGGGGCCGAGGCCGAGGGAGCGAGGCAGCGAGCAGCGTGCTTGCTTGCTGCGCATGGGGCCGAGGCAACGAGGCAGCGTGCTGGCTGCGAATGGGGCCGAGGCCGAGGGAGCGAGGCAGCGAGCAGCGTGCTTGCTTGCTGCGCATGGGGCCGAGGCAACGAGGCAGCGTGCTGGCTGCGAATGGGGCCGAGGCCGAGGGAGCGAGGCAGCGAGCAGCGTGCTTGCTTGCTGCGCATGGGGCCGAGGCAACGAGGCAGCGTGCTGGCTGCGAATGGGGCCGAGGCCGAGGGAGCGAGGCAGCGAGCAGCGTGCTTGCTTGCTGCGCATGGGGCCGAGGCAACGAGGCAGCGTGCTGGCTGCGAATGGGGCCGAGGCCGAGGGAGCGAGGCAGCGAGCAGCGTGCTTGCTTGCTGCGCATGGGGCCGAGGCAACGAGGCAGCGTGCTGGCTGCGAATGGGGCCGAGGCCGAGGGAGCGAGGCAGCGAGCAGCGTGCTTGCTTGCTGCGCATGGGGCCGAGGCAACGAGGCAGCGTGCTGGCTGCGAATGGGGCCGAGGCCGAGGGAGCGAGGCAGCGAGCAGCGTGCTTGCTTGCTGCGCATGGGGCCGAGGCAACGAGGCAGCGTGCTGGCTGCGAATGGGGCCGAGGCCGAGGGAGCGAGGCAGCGAGCAGCGTGCTTGCTTGCTGCGCATGGGGCCGAGGCAACGAGGCAGCGTGCTGGCTGCGAATGGGGCCGAGGCCGAGGGAGCGAGGCAGCGAGCAGCGTGCTTGCTTGCTGCGCATGGGGCCGAGGCAACGAGGCAGCGTGCTGGCTGCGAATGGGGCCGAGGCCGAGGGAGCGAGGCAGCGAGCAGCGTGCTTGCTTGCTGCGCATGGGGCCGAGGCAACGAGGCAGCGTGCTGGCTGCGAATGGGGCCGAGGCCGAGGGAGCGAGGCAGCGAGCAGCGTGCTTGCTTGCTGCGCATGGGGCCGAGGCAACGAGGCAGCGTGCTGGCTGCGAATGGGGCCGAGGCCGAGGGAGCGAGGCAGCGAGCAGCGTGCTTGCTTGCTGCGCATGGGGCCGAGGCAACGAGGCAGCGTGCTGGCTGCGAATGGGGCCGAGGCCGAGGGAGCGAGGCAGCGAGCAGCGTGCTTGCTTGCTGCGCATGGGGCCGAGGCAACGAGGCAGCGTGCTGGCTGCGAATGGGGCCGAGGCCGAGGGAGCGAGGCAGCGAGCAGCGTGCTTGCTTGCTGCGCATGGGGCCGAGGCAACGAGGCAGCGTGCTGGCTGCGAATGGGGCCGAGGCCGAGGGAGCGAGGCAGCGAGCAGCGTGCTTGCTTGCTGCGCATGGGGCCGAGGCAACGAGGCAGCGTGCTGGCTGCGAATGGGGCCGAGGCCGAGGGAGCGAGGCAGCGAGCAGCGTGCTTGCTTGCTGCGCATGGGGCCGAGGCAACGAGGCAGCGTGCTGGCTGCGAATGGGGCCGAGGCCGAGGGAGCGAGGCAGCGAGCAGCGTGCTTGCTTGCTGCGCATGGGGCCGAGGCAACGAGGCAGCGTGCTGGCTGCGAATGGGGCCGAGGCCGAGGGAGCGAGGCAGCGAGCAGCGTGCTTGCTTGCTGCGCATGGGGCCGAGGCAACGAGGCAGCGTGCTGGCTGCGAATGGGGCCGAGGCCGAGGGAGCGAGGCAGCGAGCAGCGTGCTTGCTTGCTGCGCATGGGGCCGAGGCAACGAGGCAGCGTGCTGGCTGCGAATGGGGCCGAGGCCGAGGGAGCGAGGCAGCGAGCAGCGTGCTTGCTTGCTGCGCATGGGGCCGAGGCAACGAGGCAGCGTGCTGGCTGCGAATGGGGCCGAGGCCGAGGGAGCGAGGCAGCGAGCAGCGTGCTTGCTTGCTGCGCATGGGGCCGAGGCAACGAGGCAGCGTGCTGGCTGCGAATGGGGCCGAGGCCGAGGGAGCGAGGCAGCGAGCAGCGTGCTTGCTTGCTGCGCATGGGGCCGAGGCAACGAGGCAGCGTGCTGGCTGCGAATGGGGCCGAGGCCGAGGGAGCGAGGCAGCGAGCAGCGTGCTTGCTTGCTGCGCATGGGGCCGAGGCAACGAGGCAGCGTGCTGGCTGCGAATGGGGCCGAGGCCGAGGGAGCGAGGCAGCGAGCAGCGTGCTTGCTTGCTGCGCATGGGGCCGAGGCAACGAGGCAGCGTGCTGGCTGCGAATGGGGCCGAGGCCGAGGGAGCGAGGCAGCGAGCAGCGTGCTTGCTTGCTGCGCATGGGGCCGAGGCAACGAGGCAGCGTGCTGGCTGCGAATGGGGCCGAGGCCGAGGGAGCGAGGCAGCGAGCAGCGTGCTTGCTTGCTGCGCATGGGGCCGAGGCAACGAGGCAGCGTGCTGGCTGCGAATGGGGCCGAGGCCGAGGGAGCGAGGCAGCGAGCAGCGTGCTTGCTTGCTGCGCATGGGGCCGAGGCAACGAGGCAGCGTGCTGGCTGCGAATGGGGCCGAGGCCGAGGGAGCGAGGCAGCGAGCAGCGTGCTTGCTTGCTGCGCATGGGGCCGAGGCAACGAGGCAGCGTGCTGGCTGCGAATGGGGCCGAGGCCGAGGGAGCGAGGCAGCGAGCAGCGTGCTTGCTTGCTGCGCATGGGGCCGAGGCAACGAGGCAGCGTGCTGGCTGCGAATGGGGCCGAGGCCGAGGGAGCGAGGCAGCGAGCAGCGTGCTTGCTTGCTGCGCATGGGGCCGAGGCAACGAGGCAGCGTGCTGGCTGCGAATGGGGCCGAGGCCGAGGGAGCGAGGCAGCGAGCAGCGTGCTTGCTTGCTGCGCATGGGGCCGAGGCAACGAGGCAGCGTGCTGGCTGCGAATGGGGCCGAGGCCGAGGGAGCGAGGCAGCGAGCAGCGTGCTTGCTTGCTGCGCATGGGGCCGAGGCAACGAGGCAGCGTGCTGGCTGCGAATGGGGCCGAGGCCGAGGGAGCGAGGCAGCGAGCAGCGTGCTTGCTTGCTGCGCATGGGGCCGAGGCAACGAGGCAGCGTGCTGGCTGCGAATGGGGCCGAGGCCGAGGGAGCGAGGCAGCGAGCAGCGTGCTTGCTTGCTGCGCATGGGGCCGAGGCAACGAGGCAGCGTGCTGGCTGCGAATGGGGCCGAGGCCGAGGGAGCGAGGCAGCGAGCAGCGTGCTTGCTTGCTGCGCATGGGGCCGAGGCAACGAGGCAGCGTGCTGGCTGCGAATGGGGCCGAGGCCGAGGGAGCGAGGCAGCGAGCAGCGTGCTTGCTTGCTGCGCATGGGGCCGAGGCAACGAGGCAGCGTGCTGGCTGCGAATGGGGCCGAGGCCGAGGGAGCGAGGCAGCGAGCAGCGTGCTTGCTTGCTGCGCATGGGGCCGAGGCAACGAGGCAGCGTGCTGGCTGCGAATGGGGCCGAGGCCGAGGGAGCGAGGCAGCGAGCAGCGTGCTAGCTGCGCATGGGGCCGAGGCAGCGAGGCGGCACGAGGCAGCGACGCAGCGAGGCAGCGTGCTGGCTGCGCATGGGCCGAGGCCGAGGGGCCGAGGCAGCGGGCTGCGAGGCAACGACGCAGCGAGGCAGCGTGCTGGCTGCGCATGGGGCCGAGGCCGAGGGAGCGAGGCAGCGAGCAGCGTGCTGGCTGCGCATGGGGCCGAGGGGCCGAGGCAGCGAGGCGGCGACGCAGCGACGCAGTGAGGCAGCGTGCTGGCTGCGCATGGGGCTGAGTGGCCGAGGCAGCGTGTTGGCTGCGCATGGGCCGAGGAGCCGAGGCAGTGAGGCAGCGAGGCAGCGTGCTGGCTGCGCATGGGCCGAGGGGCCGAGGAGCTACTTAGGCGGGCAAGCCGCGCAAAGGAAGTCTCGGGCAAGCTGTGGCCGAGCAGCTACTTGTGTTGTTGTCCATTTATACCAACTTACCCGTGGTGGGGGGCCGAGAACTCGCCTTGTGAGTCCTTGAGGGCCAGCTCTTTGCGTTAGCATAAAGCGGGATCCCTCGACATTCGGGGCCCTCCTTCTAGCGCCAATCTGTTGCGGGAAGCAACTGTTCTAGCCGTGGCCTCGGGGCCGACGCGGCTCGGTTCGGGGGTCCGGATGTCGGGGATCTCGGGCGGCGTCCCTCGGGGTCTCCCGGAGGTCGAGTCGGTAGGTCGGGTCGGGAGGAAGCTCCGCCGCAGCGCCGGGAAGAGGCTACACCGTCTCGCACCTGCACACAGGTCGGGTCGGAGGCTCGGCCCGACCCCTCCGACGATCAAGTTAGCGAAGTGGAGGAGGTTTATGAGGAGGTAACGCCTCCATACAAGTGTTGTCTCTCCTTTTCTTCCCCCTTGTTCGTATAGAACTCTGGGGTATTTATAGATGAGTTTGATGTTACCTGATGTGGCTGCCTGCAGGAGGCAGGACCGTACCTTGATGGCGTCTGACACTGCCACTGGGGTTGCGCGGAGGACCGACTACCGTAGGATATGGGCGAGCCTCGATTGGCGTTAATGCTTGTTTCCTCGGGCAACGTGTCGTCCAAACGTGGCTGACGTCATGGTGTGTCACATCATTTAAAAATTTGGGTAAGATCCGCCGAGGCGGGTAGCCTTAATCGTCTGTGTTAACAGGTAGACCCGAAGGTCGTTCCCGTCCCTGTCAGGGGTCATCTGATGTCAGCCGAGCCTGTTGACCATATCGAGTCTAATCACTTGAGATTTTGTTGGCAGATGGGTGCAACAAAAAAGGGACTTGAAACCATCAACACTTTCCAATTTAGCAAATTAACCAATGAGGGTTGCAGGAAGAAAGCATTTGACAAAGCAGTAAGACAGCAGCAATCTAATGAACAAACAGCAATAGGGACAAGAGAACAAGCATTTCTTGGATTAATGCCATAACATAAGCTTGAAGAACGAGCCAAAAAACAATATTAACAGAACAATGGGAGCAGGAAATCAGAGTGTGTCTTGTACTAACCCAAAGGAGGAGAAGAAAAGAAAATAAAAGAAAAGAGAAACAAACTACTTGGAAGCTTCACTGAAATTGAAACAAACTCACTATTCCTAAGTCTGTTCCAAATCATACATGACACCATAAAACTATTCATGAAACAGCCAAGACATGACAAGTAGCAAAGTTTGAGCAGAGCTCAAAATGCACCTGCTTCTGTCTGCTGGATTCATATGATTTTGACCTAACTGCTAATTGACAATGTCCAGGAGTTACATTGATGCTACAAAGCTAACAGAGTCTTCAGTCAGTCACCCTGGGGCTGCCTAGTCAAATTGAAGTTAAGTCGCCCACCCCCACGTCCACCCCCGCCCCCAAAGTCGGGAAATCATTCTATATACTACTTATATATCTATGTACAGAAAACCTGAAAGCCAACCTTGATGGAGCTACAAATGCCAAGCTAACTTTCGGCGTCGCCAATACCTGTTCCAACACCACAGCCATCCTGAGCATTTTCCTCCCTGTGGCGCTTCCTTGGATTAGATTGACTCTCATTATCAAGTTGCACAGAATTCCTACAACTCAAACTAGCTTCTGCCTGCTTATCCTCAACCAAATTAGGCTGTGCAGTGATGAATTCCTGATCTGACATCACTGAGCTGCCAGATTCTGCCCCTTTGATAATGACAGCGCAGGAAGCAAGCTTTGTTCGGGGGCTAACTGAAGAGGCTGCCGATAAGATATCAGGCTTAGCATTGATATCGACCCATTGATCACCCACCCAATCTTTAGATATCCTTAGCCTTTTCAGTTCGCAAATTAAGAAGATGTCTTCACCTGTGAGATCATAAGAAACATTTAGAAAATAACAGTCATTGACCTTGGAATCTGATTCATTAGTGAAGAAAGAAAAATGATGCCTAAAAACTGTAAAGATTAACTGCAGTATAAGGGGAAGCAAGTTGTTACTCGAAAATGCAGAAATTTCCTTACTACAACAATCTTGTATGACTAATAATTCTTGTATGACATATAGTAGTCCTAACTCCTATTATCAGTAGATTGGAGTAAGTTTTTTCCAATTTTCTTTGATTCCTTTAAATATACCAATGACAGATTTTACAAAAATTTTAAAAGGATCATCATTTTTGTGACAAGCTTGAATAAAAAATGGCCATCAGTTGAATAACTTGGCGGCAGCCTGTTGAGTGCTAAAAGAAATCCATCCCTTGAGATCTAAGCCAATCTACCAACAGAAATATCCACCTTTGAGCAATGTTTTTGAGCTTCCATTTGTATATGCTGATTACATATGTAGTTGAATAATATTTTAAATGAAATGATAAAGATCAGCTCCATCAGGAAATTTGAAAAAAAACAAGAAAGAGAATAAAAGGAGTCATTTAACGGAACTTTCGAATGAAAGCATTTGTTGGTACAAAAATAAAAAGAAAACTTAGCTTGAAACGTTATGTTGTTTGGTAAATTCTTCGACTAAAATTATAAGAGTTAAGCATGATTAATCTTAGTAAATAGGAAAATCATCTAATAACTCAACCAACAATTACTTAACATCAATATGCAATTTCACTTCTAGTTAAGGATATTTCATTTGTTATCTTCCTATTAAAGAACTTGACATAAGCCAGAAAGCTTTTAAGATTCTATTCTCTTCGGAACAATCTATTGCAGGCCCTGATGTCATCATAAACATATTCAATCTTCTAGATGTCAATTGCTGCTTAATTAAAATACCATTCTGTGAAAAACTGAACATGAATGAGTGCCTAATTTGTATATTAATATTCATTTTCCTTCAAACAGTAAATAAAGTCTATTGATCACTGTACCATTTCAGATGTCAATAGATTAAATTATTCACGCAAACAATTCAGAGTATTAAGGGTTTTGTAGGATCCTTGGTTCTGTGAAGCAAGCATGGTTCTGTATACAGATGCACCACTTGGGAAGAATATTCACATAACAAATTGCTCCAGAGCATGTGCACTGAAAAAACACTTGAGATGAGCTTTGCAAAAGAATGCAGAATGAATTAAGGGTACAAGTTGAAGCAAACAAGAAGTTCCTATCCATTAAGAAATACATAATATTAACTAATTATCTAGTTTGAGGAACTAACAGTCCATTCAACCATCTATTTTTTTCCTGGTCACTGCCCCTTCTCTAAAATTTCTTGTGACTAATTTTCTTCCAAATAACCAATGACACGTATTGAATAATCCCAAAAATCATCTGTAGATGTTATCAATGTGAATTTTTTAAAAAAATGCATGGTTCCATCAAGAGATCAAACCATAAACACCGAAATTAGTAGTCAAGAACATGGAATACAGCAATACAAAGAATTGAGGAAGTACCTGGCAAGTATACTTGCACATTATCATCTCTGCTGTTTGCCAGCTCAACAATAATTCCCTCCCACCAGCCATCATTCCATTGTACATCCACTGCCATTCCCTTTTTAAGATCAATATTGTTAAGCAAATAAATACATTTAGGACATGGACGAATTGTTAGACGGCCTGAGCATCTCATGCCCAATCTATCAGGAGCTGCTGTTCTGAAGGCAGGAACCCATTCCTACAACATAACAACACACATGTAACAGCAAAGCAAAGTGTCAAAAATCAAATTTTTGTTTTACTTAAAATGTTATGCATGCAGCATAATCTTCTTGTTAGAAAAACAAATAGTTTCCTTACAGATATTTTAGTGATGAGGATCACATAGGCCTACTTTGTCTGCTAACCAGAGCACAAAAGGTGGTAGGAATTTTAACATCAGCATGAATGAGCCACATCCTTGATAAAATCAATCCTTAACGCTGTTTCACAACATGAATGAGTTCCTCTCACATTGTTGATGAGCCATCATTCTGATACCTCGACAATGACTAACCGACCCACATGGGGTCATCGACCTTTGTACAATGGAGCAAATTATATTAAAGGGGTGGCACATTTATTCTCCTCTTTGAGTAAATGAAGTTATGGAAGGAACTAAATGCACAAAGAGGAGAGTAAATGAACCACCCCCTAAACTGTCCTTTGCCTACAATGTAATAATTGACCTACAAGTTCCCAAAATCAGGCACACTCTGACTTAAACATCGAAATAACATTCCACTGAACCCATTCTCAATGCCTCTGTTCCTTTTGCAAGTCTGACCTCCTAGATCTAGGTCAATAATCCAAGCTACCAAATTCCAATATGGTGCTTGCTTAGCAAAAGGATGAGAGCAAGGCTGAATCCAACCTTCTATGTCAGCTGGATGACCAAAAAATGTTTCATCAACCAGCATAACTAAAAAAAGCAGAGACTTATTGATCTTACAACATAAAGTTGAACTATATCTACCTTTCAATTCTAAAATGCAATTATTGATGATAATGACAAACAATTATACAACTACAACAAATAATTTCTAATTAAAAGCAAGATGATATAATTTACTTGGATTTATATGAAGAATTTCTCAGATAGCAGCTCATACCTCCAAATTCCCATACCCATCGACATTTTGCACATCGTCGTACCGGACTTTTAACTTCTTAAGTGATAATCTTAAAACAGTGCACTTGAACCAGCAGCCCCTGATACCACTATCCTGGCAAAGAAGCTCTATTTTCTCTCCGACTTCAAAAGGTGGCATAAGCCAATTATGAGGCCCAACAAACTTCATTGACAGAGGCCTTCTCACAAGTAAATCATATTCCAAATTCTGATAAGCTGGTTGGCAAGTTGTTATATGGCCTAAAAGGCCAGATATTTCAGTCCCAAAATGTTGTGCCAGAAATTTCTCCTGTACCTTAACAAATCTAGTTCTCCTGTGACCAACATGTTCTTTGATAGGACTGTAGCCAATTTCCGCCTCTCCTTTTCCAGACTCATCACAAATACCCAAGCGGGAAAGAATTGCTTGATTAAAATAACCACGCAACGTTCTTAGATCAAAGAGTTTGAATTTATTTTTAATGTACTGCCGAAAGCATAAACGAACTCCTGCTGCAGATGAAAGGGAATCCAAGCATTTCTCATAATGTTCAGGAGTCAAAACAGCAGCTATGTCATCCACACATTCTGCACTAATGACCTGAGAGAAAGGTGTTATGAAAACTTCACTGGGATGTGGAGCAGGTGCAGGTATCGCACAAGCAAATTCCTGATTTTGATGAAACCATCGTACTTTGACCTTCTTTTCCCCCTTTTTATTCTCATACATATCTTCCAAGTAAGCAAGATAACGATTTTCCTCCTCAGACATCACAAGGACAAAAGAGTGGACCTACAAAACAAATATATTATTTTACACCAAACCATAAAGGTATGCATATGGAAACATGGAAGTAGTGATGTTGTGCTTACAATCACTGTTGTTCCATTTCGACAAAAAGCTTGGTAATGCCGGAGCTGCTTCCCACAAGTCCAGGAAGCACCAGACCAAATGATGTCAGATCTGTTGCTGTCATCCTAAGATAGAACAATAACAACACTTTACAATAAATCAAACAGCACAAATCTCGCTAGAAAATTTTTAGAAGAACTAATTACCATGTTTTCAACCAAATGGTCTCCAGTATCACCACATCTATTAATTTCCATCTCAACACCCAAATCATGTTTCATGCATTTTGGCAACTCTGGTGTGACACAAGTTATTAAAAGTCAGTTTCTGACCAATATAGCTGGCATAATCAAATTGCACAAACCTATCAGAAAGATTTCATCGGTATAGTTATCCAGAAAAATCAAAGAAGAAAAACCTTGAAATACATTTAATTGATACTTACAGTGACAAAAAAAAAGAAGATCGTATAATCAGATTGCTAATAGTTATCAGAAGGATTTCCTTCAGATTGTTATCATGTATGCAAAATACAGAACTAAACCTTTTGCCAATTAAACTTTGGTTGCAAAGTGTTCAATACTTGAGAATAGACCTTTGTGTAAGATATTTGTGCATATCTCATGTTACGCATGCCCATATTTCAGCACAACAAAAAATAATCTAACAATATTATTTTCACCATCATGTCTGGTTATTGCTAATCAGCATATAATTGAATAGTTCTAGTGGATCTGCAAAGGTATGATAACAAGCCCAATCAGAGCCTCAAAAACTAAAGTGTTGGCAGCAGCCTGTCAGTTAACAATTTTTCGACAGCTAACTTCACAATTCCTCGGGTGTAAAATTATTGCAATAAACTACAAACAAAAATAACATGTTCCATCTACATGTTATTCTCCGCTAAGAAAGAATCCTTGTATCTTTGATAACATAAAAGAAGAAAAGCATAAATCATCAGCGATCGGTTAAATACTGAAGGGTGTTACAATTACACAATTTAAAGCAAATAACAATCTTTATGAGCATTGAACATCAGCTTCACAAACCACTGGAACAGTCATACAAGACGAGAAACAAAAATTGCAATAAAACAAAATCCACACTCCTACAATGCAGGCTAGACAGCTATATACTGAAGGAACAGTCACAAGTCAATATTCCTGCCCATGAATAAATTCTAGAAAATGAGAGCAGACATGGTAGATTGTTCAAAACCCATCATCTACAGACATAATCATGAAAAATGAACTTCCAATGACAAAGTAAGAGCAGTACTCGAAATATGTGAATCACAGGCTTTGGCTGGAAGGAACGAAGCAAGCCAATCTACAACCTCTCTTCTCGATCTCCATTTGAGGGAGGACAACCCTAACTTGTTGGACCCGTAAACCTGGCAGAACTTCTCTGACACCACATACAGCATGTGCCGGAGACTCCGTTCGGTGCCGACGACGGCTAGATGGGAGTCTCCAGAAGCGTCCTCAAGGTAGTAATGAACAATCCGGCGCCCACGCTCTTGTGATATGAACTGCTCGCTCCATTTCACAAAATCAGGACCATCTCCTGACATCGTCATGGATCCGACTACCAACACGAGTCAAGGTAGCACTCCAGACAGCAAAGATGACCTAAGCACAGGAAGTTCACCAAGCTCGGCCATCACAGAACTTAGGGCTTCACAGAACAAGGGAAAATCCAACAAAATAGGGGCAAAAACTTGGGAAATCTCACGTTGCCGACTCCTCTAGAAAAAGAAAAATCGTCTTCCCTAGAAGAGGACTGCGGTTCCAAAAGCTCGGCGAGGAGGTCTTTCGCGAGGGAAACACCAAAATCGAAGAACAAGAGGGACAAATGAACAAGAGAACCCCAAAGGCGTCACCTTTATCAGAGGAACGGGGCCTGGATCACCCGCTTGAACCGAAAAGGGTTTAGGTTCAGCAAGAATCGCTCCATGATCCTACAGTCCAGCACACCAGAGGCGCGGTCACCTTCCGACCCCGGCCAAAGCTTAGGGAAGAGGCAAGGCGAAGACAAGCCAAGGCAGGACTCGTCTCAGGCAGGGAAAGAAGCGGCGAAACGGTCGGCGGGCAAAGGAGGAGGGTTATGGCGGCGAGAAGAACCGAAGAAAAGAAACGGGGCGACCGAAGGAGCGGGATTGGTACCGTGAGAGGAATGGGAAGGGGGCTTCGTCGGGGTCGGGTTGGGAAGGAGAGAGGGAGGATGAATCCGTGAAGCCGTAGCAGTTCACAGGCACAAAGAGAGCAGACGGTGATGGTAATGATGATGACGACGACGAACAGCTCTCTCTATCCCTCTCTCTCACAGAGAGGGGTTGGCTGAGGTGGTGGGTGAGAGGTGTGAAACGGCAATGGGGAAATAGCTGCCATTGGCATCCCACAGCAAAAAGGGAATCTTCATGATGAATGGGGAGCTACAATTGTTGGTCTGCTGCACTCCAATAGCCGCTCAGGTAGAAATTAATTTGTCCTCCTAATCACATCCCAATTCTCCATTTTATATGAGTTTTAATTCTAATGATCCACAGGTTTGTGATTACCCCAAAAGAAACCTAACATTCTATAGCCAGTATCATTTTTCTTTGCTTGTGATGATAATTCGTGTTGAGAAATACTTTGAATTACGATAATAAAAAGCTTTTCTTAACTTAAATTAGAGATTGTAGAACTCATTAGAAATCAGTAAACATCATTACGGATATTGTGTAGTTATTATTATAATCCAATGGGTGTAGGTTTATGCATGGGGAGGGAAACAATATACCAAATGCAATCGATGACTGTGTTGGAATCTTCAAGTAATAAATCGAATAAATTCTCGATTTTTTTTTTAAAGAAACACCCTGTATTTTTAGAATTTCCTAACAGTATTATTTTTTTACCCAATACCTAAAATACCATCACCCACCTATCTCTTTCTCTTTTTTTTTTCTCCTATGAATTGGTCGGTTATAATGTTTTACTAGTATTATTAAAAAAATATAATATATTCTAAAAATATTATAAATATATTATTTTTTCTATTAAAATGTATACACAAATATTATATTATAATTTTTTTAATATTAATAAAAAACTTTTAAAATAATATAAAAATATTGTGATTAGATTGATTCATCCTATCGACCGGTATATAAAAATGAGTATTCCAGATAATAGACAAAAAAATTGATCATTATTAAAAAAAATTAAAATGAGAAATGCTTCTGAGAAACTTTTTTTAAGAAAAAGAGTTTAATCTTTACAAAAATATTATATTATAATATTTTTAATATTAATAAAAATATTATAACACAGTATAAAAATATTGTAATTAGATTGACTATAAAAAAAAGGTATTCTAGGTAATAGATAAAAGAAAAAATACTATAAAAATATTGTGATTAGATTGATTCATCCTATCGACCGGTATATAAAAATGAGTATTCCAGATAATAGACAAAAAAATTGATCATTATTAAAAAAAATTAAAATGAGAAATGCTTCTGAGAAACTTTTTTTAAGAAAAAGAGTTTAATCTTTACAAAAATATTATATTATAATATTTTTAATATTAATAAAAATCTTATAACATGGTATAAAAATATTGTAATTAGATTGATTCATTCGATCCGTCTATAAAAAAGGGTATTCCAGGTAATAGACAAAATAAAATCATTATTAGAAAATTTTTAAAATGAGAATTGCTTCCTGAGAAATACTTTTTTAAGAAAAATAGTTTAATCTTTACAAAAATAGGTTGATATATGCTAGGGTGGGTAATAACAATGTCATACATGTCACTGCCAATCCTGCTTTATTAGGTTTTTTCTGGGGCATATATATATATATATATATATATATATGTATGTATATTCTTCACAGTGTTCCCCAGCTAATGGAGATTTAGTGCCTCCAACTGTCGAAGATTATCCACAGAAAAATTCCATTACGACTAATCGCAAAATTGTTATCGAAAACGTGATAAAGGTGTGTATGCAAAGGTCAACTCTGTAGTGATGTTACCAGTATGGTAGTAGTGCAGTTGAGTGGCTTTCAAAAGGATGGAGGAAACATTGCACCACAAAATAGAGAAAGACCAACTCAATTTAGATCCACATGATACTTGTCTTCTTGAACACAAGTAGAGTAAGTTCTAATCCAGTTGGTAACAATGTCTATCCAGGTAGAAATAATGCTCGAGTTTCCACACCCAACTCACACTTTGACTTTAAGCCACTAGCTTTTCTTTGTGAGGGAGACATGAAACAAAACTGGATGTTTCTTGGGCATCTTAAGTTTTGTGTGTTCTGCATCACTTGCCAAAAACTACACATATATATCCCTATCCTTTCCTAACTCATGGACTTAGTTTAAAGGAACCTTGGTTCTCAACTTTCAGCAGAAAGAAGCATTGAAGCCAGTAACAATTGCTTCTTCCATGGCCATTGACAACTCCATCCTCTACCTGAGTCCTTGAAACAGCAGTCCAGTCAGAGTGATAGATATCCTACAACAGGCTGATCACTCTTCCCTTTTTGGTATGCAGAGATTGCAAAGCACTGTAAGAGATGGATAGCAGTCCATACTCCTCTCTCTAAACCAACTTTGGCATTTCAAAGATTATGCTGTTGATTTAGACCTGAATTTTCACTACACTTGTTCATGTTTAAACATGAGTGAGATGTGCACAAAAGAATCTTGTTCAGTGTGAACTCCTAATGACAGCAGGCAAATTCAAGATGAGATGGGAGTATGTATGCATTCAGAAATAGGTGATTTAGTTGTCTCTATGCCAAAACAAGTTTATTGCATCACAATCTCCCTTACAGCAATGCGTGCATACAAGCTAAACTTCATGCAAGTTCTGTAGATATCTAAGAAAACAATTGTGTGTAAGTTCTTACACAATCTGATTACAGTCCACCTCACCTACCATTAGCATGAAGCAAAACAGTATTATTAGCCCCATCGTTGCAGGCCTAACTCTTTATCTCACTTTGGATGCAACACATTGGATGTGAATCATTTGATAAGAAAACCTTGTTTCTTCAGAGATCTATGAATAAGAAAGAGCTCATCTTTAGAACTTGAACCTTTATGAAGGAAACACCTAATGCAATAGAGAAAGAAGAAAAGCAAGCAATCGCATGATATCCCAGTAGTCTCAAAGAGATTGGTTTCGGTCGTCTTCCACAGTGTCTTCTGACTCAAAAAGAAAACAAATAAAAGACTGTTGCTGTGCTTTGCTTTGTGTCATTTTCTCTCGCGTCATTTCCTCATCACCACCTCCAAATGGAGCCCCAATTCCAGGGCAAATATGCAGAAGCTGGCTGAGTTTTAGCCACTCGCATGCAGCTTGATTTATTGTGGCATGGCTCTAAGTTTGGGTATGTAAGTCTTGCAACACTGCAGGAAACATTTGAGGTGCCTCTTTAGGCATGCAAGAGGCAGCCACCATGCCCATTAGTTAATGCTGACTTTGAACCAATGGCTGGTGCTACTGTTTGTGCTCTCAAGGCACAGCTCCTTTCCAGTCCTCAAAAACCATGAATCCAAGCGATCTCATGCATATTAAAATGGAAGTGGTACAGAAGCTAGCTAGCAGGGCCTGCATACAGAGTTAGGGTTCGTAGGACTCTCCTTTTTATATGTTCGGCTTAGCAACTGGCCGACATGGAAGGCATAGTCCTTTTCTATCCTGCTGATGGGAAGGAGGCACTGTCTCAATTCTAATTGGATGTCATAGTCATGACCTCATAATACGATCGATGCTCGCATTTCCAATCGCCAACAAGTCCTTCTTGCTCTCAGACTGCTCAGTATTTTCTCTCCCTCGATGAACCCTCAATAGACATGACACTTCACAGCACACTACCAGAGAACAAAAGAGAATCCAGTATAAATGGTTCGTGAACATGATACGTATCCAAAATTTGGTGCATAATGAATACAAAGTATTCTTTGTCAAATCATATATTTTACTGCATAAATAAGACATATAACAAAACATGTATAGCTCCAAAGTTTGCAGGCAATCTCTGCAGGAAACAATAACAGGAAAAAGAAGAGGTAATATATAATTAAGAATTGCTGTAGTGAGTGATTTCTAAGAATTTCTCGAGATTAATATCATGTGAAAACATGAACCAGATTATATTGACTGGATCTCCAACATTCAACTGTGTTGGATCTGAATCATGCACTCTAAGGATTCATTGTCCGAGAATACAGGCAATATTTGAGCCGACCGAGCATCATAAACAGGAGACAGAGACCATTAAGGAACGGAAGCATACGAATCTCTGATATTTTGCAGCTATTAAGAATAGCTCAATCGTACCGCAAGCGTTTATACTAACCTGATCTTATCTCAGTTTGACAAGGAAGGAAAAGGAGACGAAGTGTCGAGTGGTCTTCTTTACGAAGCTGTAGAGAGCTGCAGCAGGAGGAGGTTCTTCCTTGTTGATGGGCCACCATGGAGTCGCAGAATTCTATAAAGCATGTGTAGTTTATGGCTCCTTTTCCTACTCCTTTCTCTTTGGATTTGTCTAATGGAACTTCGGAGGGAAAGCGACATGCGCTTACTTGAAAACCTGCACATGGCGTCCCTGCTCTCGAAGTCATTGGAGCTGAAAGCCTGTACAGTGACACCACCACCTTTGGTCCTCCCGAGAGAATCAGAGTAAGAAACAGGACCACCCATCTGGTGTTGTTGGAGAAGACTCAGATGTTGGGGGAAGTAAAATAGGATGGCAATCCATTTCTAGTGGAGCTGTGGGAAATGTGAAGAGGAGAAAGGGCCATCCAGAAATTTCAGTGCTGCTTCAATAGAGAAAGAAGACCAGCTTTCCCACATTTGCTTAGATCTCTCTGCATCTGGCTTCTCGGTATATATTCCTCTTTACTGTGTTACCTTCTTCCTTCCGTCTCCTGTGATCTTCTTTTGTTCATGTCACAAGAAGCAGCGTGTTCTGTTCTTCTTCTTCCTTTGTTGCGGGTGGTTCTATGTTGGTGTAAAGGAAGGAATATGGTTTCTTCTCTACTACCTGATATCAGATTTTGCTTTCTTTCTTGAATAGAAATCTTCGATCATTCAATGGCCCCTCCTTGTTTCGTCAGGCTCACAAGAATGGCCATTGCACTCTCCCTCCTCTCCATCTATCTCAGTTGTCACACTAGTTTTTCGCCTTCGACATCGTTTACTTTGTTAGCATCGATTCTATATACGTCTCCATTTTTCATTACTAGGATCAAACGGCTTTGTAAGTTCGACACAATGGAGAAGCCACAGGAAAGTGAGCTCGGTTCAGAGATTATGCCACCGACCGAGACACTGGAAGTGAAAAGAATCATCCCAGAAGAGGGAGGCAATTACGACGTCGACGGACTGCTCCTCGGATCGACAAACCCATCAACGGGATCTGCAGGCCTCGAGGTAGTAGAGGAAGAAGACGACGAGCAATCCGTCGACTCTTTAGTCTCAAGTCCACCATGCAATTCACTTGGAACCGAATCGGAATCCCCAAACCATTGCCTTCAATCAAAGGAGAGCTCAGAATGTTCGATGTCAGATGACGAAGGCCTCATTGAGATCGCGCTATCGGATGGTCATTGTGTTGCACCAAGAGAGTCAGATGGACTCCTCGTCCCATCACAGCCGGAGATGAAGAGAGGGTTGTTGCCGGAGACGTCGTTCAGGCAACATGGAATTATGGAGCTCTTGTCAGAAATTTACGAGGAGGATAACCTGATCGAGATCGACATCGCCAGGGGCTCCATCAAGTGCTCAAGATTGGAAATAGAGGCGTGAGCAAGGTAAGCTGAGTAGTGTATCTTTAGTGGCAGCTTCCGTGAAGATGTAGCATATAGTTGAGATCTTAAAGGGTTTACTGTGGTTTCTCCTACTCTGCCATTGCTCTTTGCAGCTCTCCTTAAATCCTGGAATGCTGCTCGAAGTCCTAAAACACATGAACCATTTCTTCCTTTGATCACAGAGATTAATCTCTGTGTTGTTCTCTTTAGAACCCTTTCAGGTTCCAAATTGGTGCTTTATGTTTTGTCCTTGATTTGTCTGTCAGCACACTTCCTCCTCTGACATTACAAGTGTGACCAAGTCCATAAAGTTGGTATCATAATAACAGCAACATAAAGAAACCTATGGGTTCTACATTAAGCTAATTCCGAATTGGTTTTGCAGGGACTAAAAGCCTTCGGAGTTAAACAGGAAATATGCTTATCATAGAAGGATAAGGGATACAGATTAGATACTCAATTCTGAACCATCTCAAGCAACAACCATTTGGTAACTGGATATGTGTCTTGATCAAATTCAGTTGTAAATATAAATGAATCACTGCTTCAGGTGTCCTCAGACAGTAAGTATCAAGGTAGATAATTTCATGGCTGTGAATTGCTACCGCTTATAGTCTTCAGATTTGTAGCACAATATTTCAAAGGTTCTCTCAATAATTGGAAGTGTGAAAGATACACTCGGATGTTCCAAGGAATACAAGGAACAAAAAGGTACTGAGAAACGTTGGACATGAGTTTTTCTCAAAGGAGTTGTCTTATGTCTTCCTCCGTGTGTGTGTGTGTGTGTGTATCCTCTTCCTCTTGGACGGTTGTGCTTCTCTCCATATTTGGCTTGAAACCTGACTGATTGAGAAGAAGAAGAAGAAGAAGAAAGAAATAAATAATGGTTCATGTGATTTGGTTAAGTAAGATGGCAAGATGATCCTGGCAGAAATGAGGAGCTATATAGACTGTGTGATATGTATGTATGTATATATATATATATATATATATATTGCATCTCATTTGATGAAGTATATAATGCTGCTGGAAATCACTGGTGAAGTCTGCTGCAACTCAAATGAAACCTTAAAATGATTGCTGATAGCAACCTGAAGTATATAGAAAGTAAATAATAATTATAGAATATGGAAGTCCCCCGTGCTTTTCTGTTTTTTCTTCATTTTTTGATATATATTTACATATAGATGTAAGTAAAAGATTTAGATAATTTAGATTTATTATTTAATAAGATGAAGAGATTGTGAAAATATTATCGATTAAAAAATTGATTAGTTAAAATGGAGATTATTAAAAATTTTGAATCATCGTCGATATCCTTTACATCAAAGGAAAAAAAAATATAAGATGGTTAATATGTACAAATATTATAAATATATACAAATAAAATTAATGTGAAGTTACTAGGAAAATTATAAAATAAAGAGAAATTATTGATGAACAATTGGATAACATATTTTAAGGAGAGATATAGATATTACGGTCGAACAAGATAAAATAATTAGTATCGGTGGTGGGAAATGTCTTTGTAATTACGAACTATTATTGTCATATCATTCAAATATATGTCTTTGTAATTAATTGTTGATAATATATTTTTGATGGTGCATAGAGAAAGCTGCTGCTTTGAGTCACTTCAAATTCTACACTCGCTTCTAATTCGATTGCTTGCCATCCATCCTCAGATTAATAGCGATGCCATAAACATCATTAAGTAGGCAATTTACTCAAACCTCTACTTCTCATACTCGCAACAGTAGAACATCAAATGATGCGTATCTTTGAGCAGCAAAATGGAAAGAAAAGAGCAAACAAAAGAGAGATGTTTTGATTCATCTTTATGTCTCTCATGTCCATTGCTGGCTGTTCACCTCCGAAGAATGCTGTCACATGTCAGCTTCCCCTCGAGATCACCTATTATTCGAGCAACTCTCACCTCCAAACCTTTCTGTACTTGCCTAAATATGGTTCTTATGATGTCTGCGAATTGCCTCAAGTTGAAGCCTATAGATTTGTCATGCGCATCAGATCCAGAAAAGCTAGAGTTGATCTTCGCCTGCATCTCCATGAACCTTTGTCCTGTCGCCACAATATACTTCTGTAGCTCAAATGTCTCTTCTAGGTAGCACTTGAGCGTTTCGGTTTGTTCCCTTGTCCTGCTACCTTGTGAGTCTCTTCTGCTCCCTGATCTGTAAGTGTCATGCTGAGACATCAGGAGGAAACAAAGAGAACAGTGAGATGCGTATAGGCATCGAAACAAAGTTGCAAAGAATTAAGCTTGGTCTCACCATTCTCCTGCACAAATCATCGGTCTTCTCTTCGAGTGACTGATATCTTTTCACTTGTTTGTTGAGCAAAGATTTCATCAGGGAGAACCCCTTCATCTTTTGCTTGTTCTCATCGATCTTTCTGTCATTAGATCCAACACTTAGAGCATCCATGGCTGTCAACTGTTTGCTCGCCAGTAATCCAGCCAACTTCTCGAGAACAAGTAGCTGCTGCTTCAGCCTTCTGATGTTGTAGGACACTCCAAGAGCATGGATATCTGTCTTCCAGGAAGATTCCTCCTTTGCAATCGATGGTTTAGAGGATGACAACTTGTCGGAAATTGCAGCATCTCCTTGGAAGCTGTTCGCCTCGTTAGCAGTACCTGGATCCACACCTACATCCTTCACTTCTTTGATCTCAGTTTGGTCCTGCACTGGATTCTCCTTCACTCTTTCTGGCTGTTCTGCAGAGAGTTTACCGGTGCGGCGTCTGTCATGTTCCTGAACGTGACTGGTTTGTGACGGTGAGCTAGTAGAATTAGTAGCGGTGTTAATTCCACTGTCTTTACTTGATTCCAACTGCATCAGACTATTATTCTCCGGTGTTTTTGCGTCCGATTTGTGGGCCTTTGAATCCTTCTCCTTCTCCCTTGACTTCCTTTCTTTGATCTTTTGTTGACCAGCCTCGGGGCTGGGAGAACAGTGTAGGTTGCTCTTCTGGTACTGCTGAAGAAGGAAGCTGAGTTGCTCCTTCAATCGCTTCGCCTCCTTTTCCTTATCCAACAGCTTGGCTTCCAATCTGATGTTTTCCTCCCTGAGGTGGGATAGATTCCCATCGACTCCTTCAACGTGAGACTGGAGCATCTTCGTCTCCAGCTCCTTGCTCAACATCTGACGTTGCAGAGCTTCAAGCTTCTCGTCCGTTTGCCTCATCTGTTCTGTGAAAGCTTCCATCTCTGCATGATGTCTTTGCTCGAGGATGGCTGCGTACTTCTCGGTTCCGGTTCGAACCCAGTCTTGTAGCTGTTGGAACTCGTCCTCAAGAATCTCTGAGGCAAAAGAATCAAGCTCAGAGAAGCAAATCATGCTATGATGAATCTAAAGATGCAGTCTTTGCATTAAATTGCTTTGAATTTGACCAAAAAATGATCGATATGATGAACAGGAGATTCAAATTAAAGACAACAGTATGGAAATTGTACCAGTTTCATCATTTCTGTCAGTTGAGTAAAGATCCAAACTCTTGCAAGTCGAAGAGGAGTGATCTCTCCTGCTCTCAGCTTCCAAGTACTCCATCAGAAGATTCTTGGGGTTATGTAGCCTACTCTCCAGCTGCAGCCGCGCCCTTCGTTCTTGAGAGCACCCTGCCTCCATAGACCGCAAAGCTCTCGAGCTCCTCTTGTGCTTCGATTCCCACGTTTTTCTCCACCTCTCCATCTCTACTTCGGCCTGTTTCTGCTTTGCTCTCAATGCCTTGACCTCTCTTAGCAGCATCTGCCTCTCTGCTGTGTCAAGCTTAGATTTCCTTAGCATCGCGGATAAGATTTTGTCTTTCTGCTCGCAGTCCTTTTGGATCTTCGCGACATCCCCAGAGAGCTTCTCAACCATTGCATCGGCTTCTTCCTTTTGTTGAATTGCCCCCTTGAGCTTCTCCTTTGCCACCTCAACTTGTCCGAGGGCGTGGCCCATCTCGGATTCCATTCGGCATTGGTTCGATAGAAGCTCCATCAAGGTGGCTTTATGCTTCCAGAGTTCCTCCGAGTGGGTCTGTGCTTCCCTCATAAGCCTCTCGCTTAATTCTTCTGCCGCTTGTTCAGCCAATTTCAACTTCATCTCCAAATCTTTTCTTCTCTTTGCTTCTTCCTCCAATGACTCCTTCGTAGTCACCACCAGTCTCTCCTCCTCCTCGAGTCTCTTCTTTAGATTCGAGACGGCCTCATCATTGCTCGACCTGAGGACGCACATCTCACCGAGCTGGGCTTGGATCTGATGCCGGAGGCTCTTCCTCTCGGCAATCCAGCTATGTTCACGAGCGGCGAAGATGCTGACTACCTTCTCGTTGGCCTTTGCGTCTTCGGTCCTCCTCCGCTTCAGCTCTGCGACTTCCGATCCGGCTTCCCTTAGCTTCGCCTCCAACGCCTCTCCCTTCCTTTGAGCTCTCTCCACAAGCAATCCCAACAGCTGGGCGCTCCCTTTGAGCATCATTTCTCCGACGATCGACCACCTGACGTGCTCCAACCGGAGCTCTCTGGTCCTCGACATGAGTCGAAGAGCAAGGAAAGAGCACGCGACGCCAAAATACATCGGATAGACACCATCATCCACCTTCTGAGGTGAAGATAAAAGATCTCCACCTATCATTTGCCGTAAAATCTTCTGCTTCACGCTTCAGCCAGATGACAAGAAGAAGGCAAGAACGGAAGCGCTGCCTTAATTGCTATTCTCAGGACAAGAAGAGTCTCTGACGCTGCAGCTGACAACCACATCCAAATTAACTTCAGGTGGTACCAGCAGCTACACAGATCTTCCGAGTACGACTGAGAGCCGAGAGGGGCACGAACGCTTTCCCCATGAATCATGTGAGCCTGGGAGCACTTACAGCCTGAGATGGGCACCTGAAAGGAAATCTAGACGCAGGGACGACGGAGATTCCATGCGTCAGGAGAGCAGGCATAAAGCTGCCTAACAGAGTCCCGGGTTTCCAGTGAAAATGACCAGCCTACTCGTCCACTTTCTTCCATTCTTTCCCCTTCCATCCTCTTCTTGGAAACAGCCAAGAATCGGAGGAGGAAAAGAAAAGAAAGCAGTCAAGATAGCTGGCATTTTCCGCCCACGTAAATCCATGCAGAGAGGATCACACTCCACTGTGGAAAACAAAACCAATGAATCGAGGCCATGAGCAAAAGCAGGAGACGGTGGTGGACATGCAACATGAACTCGCAGGCCCCGGGACCAGATTGCCGTGTGCCCATGTGGTGCTTCGGTAGCAGCAAGCCTCGCTTTGGACTCGATGGTGGAACTGCTGATGCGATCAGTTCAGGTGACAGTAGCACGCACTCGTCCTTTCATCTGATGTAAACTTCTGTTCCACATATGAACGCTTTGAAGGAGGAGGAATCGTTAGATGGAGATAAAGACGACGTCTACGTCGAACGTATGTTGGTATTTGTTTCATACTATTCTTCAGCAGACGTAAAACAAGAGCACATGAATGTTCTTCCTATGCCTCATCTCCTTTAGCTACGTAAACAATATAGAACTCGCCGAGGCCCCATTTCTTCTTGTCATCACCATCGTCATTATTGATGGCTCGTTACGAACCCATCCCGGGAAAGGAGGCTTTCTTCGTGCCTGTTGTCGACACTCGGCGGTCTCCTTTTCGGAGTTACGTAAAGCGGGGAGATGCCGAAGAAAAGTAGTACGTGCAGATCCCAAGATAGTTTCCATTACGATGAGAACTGAGACCCCGGTGGCACAGATTTATGGCTTGCATCTCCTTGTCGCTCTGACCGGTGGGAACAGCCCCCTACTGTTCTGCACAGGAAAAAGAGGCCCGTCACATGGAAAGCTCGTTCTTTTTCTCCCAACCCTTTCCGGACTCGGTTGGTCAATCTACAATGATGAAGCTTATTTGGTTGCACGGGAACAGAAATTAGATGATTTGGAATCATCTCATATCGATATCTTTTTACGCAAATCCAAGTGTTTGTGAAACATATCATGAGCACCTGAGCTTTGTGCCTCTGATGATCTATCTACGTACTTGTAACTCTGCTTTGAGTTGTCCACTCCTGTCTCTACTGAGTTCCACTTTGCTGCTCCTCATCAGTGGTCTGACTGTACTTTGTATTGCGAAGTATGGAAGAAGAATCAGCAATATGTCTCAAGATGTTGGAAAAAAAGTAGAAAAGGTTCAGAATTATGCACTGTAGGCAAAGTAATGCACTGAAGCCAAGACACACACTGAACTGATGCAATTGCAAGGAACAATCTCACTTACAGAAAATGAATTCAACAACCGATGTCTATGTTAACTAGGTCGGAGTATGATAAAATGATTTACCCTACCCAAGTATGAATTTATCATCCCAAATTCGATCGTATGAAGGGGTCGAGGAAAATATCGTACCGTACGACCAAGGATGATGAGCAAAGATTCTAGTACTTCCGCTTCCGTATCTTAAAGCTCGTCGACCTGATAACATCATCATCGGTATTGAGTCTGGACTCCAGAACAGCTAAAGAATCAGGTTTGGTGAAATAAGTGAAGAGGAGGTATATGCCATCCAAGTATGTGTTGCTCTCCCCTGCCCTGTTCTTTTTCTTTATGCTGTATGCAAGTGGGATCACTCCTCGGTTAAACACCTCCACATACATTCCACCCCCTGCAACAAGCAACTGCAACATATACCACGGCAGAAGTAAGCCGAGAAACAGGATTTATTTCTTGGATGGTTTGAGAAATGCAAAGCCTGATATCTGAAATAAAAGCCAAATAATCTCGTCATGTTATTATAACAAGGTTGCAATGGACATGGACATTAACTAATTGTGAAATCCAATTTCAATAGTGAAAATCTGAACTTCTCTGGATACAAGGTTTAAACAGAATCCGACCTTGCAGATATATTTGGAGGAACATCAAAGTGAATAATCACAATCAGGCACATGGCAAGAGCAGCAGAGAGTAAAAAAAGAGAGAGAAAGGCGTGCAAGTGCAAAATAAACCACAAAAGGATGGCTCAAAGTACAAAAGACAACTAACATACGTGTAGATGACCGCATTAGTTGTGATTCAAAATTCATTCTTGTTGTACAAAGTACTAAATAATAACAGGATGAGAGAATGAGATTTAGAATCAAGTGACATTATGGAAGCTTTATACCTCCACTCAGCACAAAAAAGAAATAAAAGAAGCTCCAAGCATGATTAGCTCAGTGTAAAAGTATAGATCTCATTTGAAGTCTAGACTAAAGAAAAGGAAGCAGAGTTTACCTCTTAAGTAAAGGATCCACAAGGCCAGCTTGACAAAATGACAAATGACCATGACTAGTATCTCAAAGATCAAATTTTCAAGAATGGACGATCCGCATTCAAATTTTTCATTCTTAATTATAAAAAATTGCTTGAAACATTTACATATTCAAGATACACCAACACTTTTGAGCATGAACCTCAAAGCAAGAAAAAGGGTTAGCTGTGTAGCAAAACTTAATCAGCCTAGCATCAACCATCTTCCAGAAATGACAATGCTAGCAAAAAAGGCATTTGTAATAAATTGCTTGACAACAAATAGAATTCAACTTTATTTTAATAGTTCTACCGTAAAGATTTATTCTTTAAGACACTCCTCACAATCGAAGCAATCAGCATCTGAGGAAAGCATGCCAAGACTGATCTTATAGATGAAAGAAAATGGCAATGAAGAAACATTAGTTAAAAGAAAAAAGCTCTCCTTTCGAAACCAAACCAACCAGATTGGTGCGGAAATCAAGCTCACACCCAGGCATGGAAACAATGAGCTCAGGGGTCCTCAATGTGTTCACAAGGTGGATTCTAAATGGAAATAAAGCAAGGTAGCGAAGGTAGTAAGTAATACAAACGGTCATGGATTGCATTCACTTACATATTTTCACTTATCTATGATTGGATGTTAGGGAGGATCTTTAAAAAAAGAGTAAACCAATATGATCAGATCCCTTGTTTACACATCACAAAAAGTGAAACATGTGGTCTTCTAGAGGGCACTAGGAGATAAGGTACCTAGAGTGCTAATAGCTAAAGCCGTTTCCTTTACATGTTTCAGCATAACCTTTTGTTCAAGGACAAATAAAGTGAAAGATGTAGAGTGGCAACGTTTTCTTGATCCCTAAAGGACATCAATGACTATGAAGGCCGAAACAATCAATCTAGAGATGTCCTACCATACAGGTGGTGAAATTAGACAACAATGACTACAAACGGCCCATGCTCCCTGAAAGCCACTTTAGAACATTGCTAAAAGTGTCTTACGGAGTTGCAGTATGTACAATTTCAAAAGTAATCTTCATCATTAAGCACAATTTTGTCCGGTGCCCGTCTATGTGCTCACCTTAAAATAGATCCACGATATCTATTTTGGACCAGTAATCTTAATTTCCATGCTATGTGCTCACTTCTTTGATTCATTAACGACTGGTAAGATCCATTGAACCCACTTTTGATTATGTCTTGTTTGATATGTATTAAAGCATTTGATTGTAGCCATTCTCCATCATAGATATAGTGACATAACAATGCACCACTTTCGATGAAAAGCATATCCTCCTTATCCTTTCATCACTTAATCTGTGTTCATAACTTCAACCTTTTAAATTCAATCCATTATATAAACAATCAAAATCAACCAAAACCAGTGGTTGTTTAATTTCTTTACAAAATGCTTTAAAAAATCAAATCTTGGCGCATGCAGCGAGCTTTTCGAAAATGGTCAAACCCATACCTTGAGATTTCTTTGAAGCTTTTGGGCTTAACATTTAGTACAATACTTAATTTCCGTAAAAAAATTACATTTTTGATGAACTCAAGAGCCTAAAAGAGAAGAAAAGAACAAATACCTCCTCATATCGTTGAATAAGGGCAAGGCGCTCGTCCTCGGTCATGTCGGGACGCAGCACTGCCATGGTCTCGTACTGGCGAAGGCCTGGAGGGCACTGCGGCTCCTCCTTGTCCTCCAAGGCCACGCCGGCGGCGGCGGAGCCCGAGGGGCCTTCCTCCTCATTCCCTCCTCCCTCAAAGAAAGAGCCCGAGAAATCAAGCGTCAGTGCTCGAATCGACAGAGCCCGCCGGTGGGTTCGGGCTCCGGGAGATGGCCGAAGGAATTGGCAAGCGGAGATCGAAGAAGAAGATAGGAAACCCAAAGCATAATGAGAAGGGCGGAGTTTAGCCGGCGAAGGAGAGACGGCCAGAGATGAGGCTATAGAAGCCATTGGAGTAGAAGGATCGAGCGAGAAAACAGAGCGGATAAGAAGGGCGAGGGGCGTAATAACGAAGGTATTAATGGGCTCATCTAAAGCAGCCCACATCTAAATTGGGCTTCGAACTCTTTGTTTCGGTCAACTTCCAGAATTCCATGTCAACGTCCCGCGAATCAGCTCCAACACGCAGTAATTTTAGCTTCAGGTAAATCCTCATCGTTTGGCTTGAACGACAGTTTGCTCCTACTGCAGCATAAACACCTTCGTTCGGTGATTGATGGTGCTCGTTCTTTATTCCGTCGGCTCACATGAACCAGTTGCCGGGTTGATTGGAGCATGTGTTGGGCTTAAACAGTCCACAGCTTCAGTTCATAGTGGCTTAAACAGTCCACAGCTCACCTCTTCTTTTAATCTAACCCTAATTTATATTAGGAGGTGTGATGACTATGTTTAGAAAATAAAAAATTGACAGAAAAAGATAATAACGAGGGAGAAAACTGCAACCATGTGATTCCAAAAAAAAGGAGGAAACTGTTCTCAATTATCTAGCAGTGTTCTCATCTCAAGATCCAATCTATAGTAGAATCTTACTGTGATTACTTAGGAAGAATTAGGAAGGATTTAGATATTATGCATGGTGGTGTGATCCTTATATCTTAATTATTCTTTTATGATTGTTGAGAGATTGAGATTTGTATATTCATTATTCTCATAGTGGATTATCTCTAATTTGCCCCATAGTTTTTACTCTTCACATTGAAGGGATTTTTCACATATATCTTGGTGTTCTATTTGATTGTGGTTTCATTTAATTCCACTGCATGTTATGGCATGCTAGTATTTGTTCATATACAAAAGTTATTTCTCTTTATATCCCATCAATTGGTATCAAAGCAGGGTTGTAGTGATTTAATTTTATATTAGAACATGGAGGCCAATAGTGTTTCTTGCACGATTAGTTTAAATGGAAACAATTGGATGATATGGAAATCAAGAATGGAAGATCTCTTGTATTGCAAAGATTTGTATAGACCTTTGCAGGTGGATAGTGTAAAACTCACAACTATGACAGATGATGAGTGGAAGAGGTTAGATCGAAAAAACAGTTGGGTTTATTCGATATTGACTTGATGATAGTGTTTTTCTCCATGTTTCTATTGAAAGTTCTGCATATTCTCTTTGGAAAAAATTGGAAGGTCTCTATGAAAGAAAAACAGCTTGTAATAAAGCTTTTTTTATCAGAAACTTGTGAACCTAAAATATAGAGATGGTGCTTCTATTTCTGAGCATTTGAATGAAATGCAGAGTATTACTAACCAGTTATCCTCTATGAAAATGTCTCTTGATGTGAGTAGAGAGGCTTTGAGGACTGCAATTGATTTGATCAACTTGTCACCATGTACAACCCTAGATGGTGATGTTGCAGAGCATGTATGGTTAGGGAAAGATATTTTCTATAGGCATTTGAGAGTGTTTGGTTATCGTGCATTTGCATATGTTCCAGACAATGAGAGGTCCAAGTTGGACGGTAAGATTAAAAAATGTATTTTTCTTGATTACTCACATGATCAGTTTCGTTACAGGCTTTGGGATCCAGAAAAGCAGAATGTATTTAGGAGCATAGACATGGTCTTCTTTGAGGATTAAACCTTTAAGAATTTGAAGAAGAAGACACCAACCAAGACTTCTGCAGAAGGATTAGTAGATTGTGACCCAGTTATTCCTCCAGTATATCAGGGTGATGGGGGAGATGTGCAAGAAGATGGTGTAAAGCCTGATGTTGATCTACCTGCAGGACATGTTGAGCAAGAAGAAGTTTGAGAGCAAGTTCCAGTAGAATCTCAGTTGAGAAGATCTTCTAGACAACGTCAACCTTCTAGAAGATACTCTACAGATGAGTATGTGATGCTTACTGATGTAGGTGAACCAGAGAGTTACTATGAAGCACTTGAAAGTAAGCAGAAAGAGAAGTGGTTAATTGCTATGTATGAAGAGATGGATACTCTTCAGAAGAACCACACTTATGATTTGGTGCTACTACCAAATGAAATGAATGCCTTGAAGAACAAGTGTGTTTTTAGGTTGAAGAATTAAGAATATTGTTTAATGAATACTCTACATAGGATTATTTAATGATTATTATAGGTCACATGGGATCCAACATGAGATGACAGTTCCTGGTACACCTCAGCATAATGCAATTGTAGAGAGGATGAACCGCACCATACTGGAAAAGATCAGACGTATGCTTTCACAGGCCAAGCTACCCAAAAGGTTTTGAGATGAGGCTTTGAGGACTGCAATTGATTTGATCAACTTGTCACCATGTACAACCCTAGATGGTGATGTTGCAGAGCATGTATGGTTAGGGAAAGATATTTTCTATAGGCATTTGAGAGTGTTTGGTTATCGTGCATTTGCACATGTTCCAGATAATGAGAGGTCCAAGTTGGATGGTAAGACTAAAGAATGTATTTTTCTTGGTTACTCACATGATCAGTTTGGTTACAAGCTTTGGGATCCAAAAAAACAAAATATGTTTAGGAGCAGAGACATTGTCTTCTTTGAGGATCAAATCTTTGAGGATTTGAAGAAGAAGGTACCAACCAAGACTTCTACAGAAGGATTAGCAGATTGTGACCCAGTTATTTCTCCAGTATATCAGGGTGATGGGGGAGATGTGCAGGAAGATTGTGTAGAGTCTGATATTGATCTACCTGCAGGATATGTTGAGCAAGACGAAGTTGGAGAGCAAGTTCCAGTATAACCTCAATTGAGAAGATCTTCTAGACAACGTTAATCTTCTAGAAGATACTCTACATATGAGTATGTAATGCTTACTGATGCAGGTGAACCAGAGAGTTACTAGGAAGCACTTAAAAGTGAGCAAAAAGAGAAGTGGTTAGTTGCTATATAGGAAGAGATGAATGCTCTTCAGAAGAACCACACTTATGATTTGGTGCTACTACCAAATGGAATGAAGGCCTTCAAGAACAAGTGGGTTTTTAGGTTGAAGACTTAAGAATATTGTTCTCAACCAAAGTACAAAGCTAGATTGGTTGTAAAAGGCTTTGGTCAAAAGAAAGGTATTGACTTTGAAGAGATATTTTCTCCTATTGTTAAAATGTCTTCTATTCGTGTTGCTCTTGGTATTGCTGCTAGC